>JAHCLQ010000653.1:0-59569 GCA_023678885.1 Pogostemon cablin
GAATTTAAATTATTAGAGACATACGAAAGCGTGGAGAGACATGTTTTGAGTTTGTAGTAAAAAATAGTAGTCCCAATCAACAAAACAAGGTATGTTGTTATATCCTTGGGTTACAATCAATGTTACATGAATTAGATGTGTGATACGTATGCATAGATAAAAATCTATATCTTTCCCGTGAGGGGTGATTATGAGGATATAAAGTAGACTATCATGCATGTCAATCAACGATCAGTTTGTAATGTATATTCACTACAGGAAATTATACTATTTGTGACGAAATATTTTACGACGCAAGATTTTTGTTATTTTTGTAATTCAAAAGTGACGAATTTTACTTTCATCACTAAAATTTATCTTTTTAGCAACGCAATTTATTATTGTCATTACACGTGATTATTTTCGTCACTATTTGCTTTATTTTATGACGACATTGATAAATGCATTACAATTTCATTTAAAGATATCTTCTTTCAATAAAAAAATGAAGGTAAGGTTTATTATAACAAATTTATAATAATTAACGACGCACACTAATGTCGTGAATAAAATATATTTTCATGATGAAAATAAAATTGTCATAAAATATTTAAACCATTAATGACAATATAAATTTGTCAACAATATCTTATTATAGTGATGATAAATAAAAATCGTCATCTTTTTATTAGAATGTTAGTTATACTTTAACACAACAAGTTATAAATTCGTCGCATTTTTTAAAAGGATATTTTTTTACAAAAAAAAATGGAGATTAATTCGTTGATGACAAATTTATAATAATTAGTGACTACATTTATTGTCATGAGTAAAAATATTTATATGACGAGAATAAATTTGTCATAAAATATTAAAAAAAAATTTTGACATTACATATTTTGATACCATACATCTAGCTACAATGGCAAATAATATAAATCGTCATATTTTTTAATTAAAAAGCAAGCTATACTTAATGCACCACATGGATTTTATGCAAATGCGATAAATTTAAATTTTATTCCTTTGTAAACAAATTTGCTATTTTCATTATTAAAAATTTTCCCGATAAGTTCCTTTATTCCATGACAACATTAATAATTTATCACTTTTAAAATCATTATAAATAAGGACTATTTAACTACTAATTTCAAAGAATAAAAAGCAATTAATTTCAATAACATATGTTAAAGACTAATAAGTTTGAAAATTAATAAATACACAATGATTATTCAAATTTCCTATTAAGCAAAAATTAAAAACAATATAAGAAAAATAATCAACAAACTATGAGTCTACATAGTCTATTTAAAAAATCAAAACTGAAATATAATATCTATATGCTAAACTAACTTTAAGATTGGTATAGTATCAGAAAACCACATATCAATTTAATTCTGAAAAAAGCAAATATATTTAAGAGATAGTTGTACAAAATATAATACATCCAAAAAGCATCAAGGTGTAAGAAATTAAAAAATTTATCACCTTAGAGAGAAATTAGTCAACGCCCATACTAATTACAAGCTTCAAAAAATTATTGAATGCATACTAAAATAAACCAGCAAATACAAAAATAGTATCTTGAGTAGCTAAAAGCAAAGTGTCATCAAATTAAAAAAAACTTACAGATGAAGACATTACAATGGTATGCTGAATCAGAATTCAGCATGCTCTAGCAAGATGCTCTAGTAATTATAGGTTAGCTGGTAACTGAATAGAACTACTAGGAGATCATTGGTGGCCAGAAACATCCCTGTGCAGATGCACACAAATAGCATAAAGTACCCAGCAAATAAGGAACCACTAGCTGGTAGATATGAAATATACAGCAAAAAACCAACAATAGCATGACAACAGCCACTCAGAAAAATCACCAGAAAGTCCTCTGAAACCAAACTACACAGAACCAGGGAAAAATAATGCAGATTAGACCAAACAAGTACTAAAATGAACAAAATAACAATAACCAATAACCGAGCACACAAATTGAGCAGGTTAGACTAGCACGACAGAAAAATCAAATAATTAACAAAGATACCAAGACCAAACAAAAATAGCAAGACCACCCGGTGCTCATTTAGAATCAAAACAGAAAAATATCCAATTAATAAAAAAAAGAGACCAAAACAATCCCTAGAAATTAATGTCCAGCAACTACCAAAGCAGTATAAAATTAAAAACAGAGAAATGTAATACAATAATTATCAAGGCAGTCCCCAACCTATAAAAAGTAGAAAGTAACAGCAACAATGGAAAGATTCCATGATCAATAGAATCCAACAACAATCAATGATCAATGCAACTAAAAATTCTAAAATCCGATCCTCTAAACTGCAGCAGACACAAGGAGGAGTTTAAAACCAGTAACGAATTTATGTAGTTGATTGATACATGGGGGCTAGGGTGCAGAAGCTGCCTTTTACAGTACATGTATCATGTACATGATTGCAGCATTTACAGGTACACCAAAATCTGTAGTAATGATCATAGCATTTACTTTAGACACCATCCTTCTTTTCAAATAGGAACTATCCATAAAATGATACTTAAAGTCTTTTATTGTGTATGGAAGTATCAACTTTGAATAGGAATCACTAGGGGATCAATGTAAAGGCCCAATACATCATCCAACAATATTAGATGGTCTATTTTTATTTTTATTTTTAACTTTATGCATGAACTAGTTTTCCATCATGCATTTCATTATACAGGTAGATTATGTTATTTTAAAACTAGAAACAAGCGAATTCAACCAAAAAAGAAACTAGGGATGCCAATGTAAAAATAAGAAATAGTGCAAATGATTTACAAATTTTGGGCAGTGATGAACAAGAAACTTTCTGGGAACAATAAAACAACATAACGTCATAATTTGTTTTTAAGAGATTATATTATGATAAGATGTTTATAGAGCACACCATATAAAATGTAAGAATCTAATTCCAATAGTAACAAAATTTTATGATTAAATAAAAAAAACCTGTGAAAGAACAGTATTATAAAAAGATTACAACATATTTAAAAGCCCAAAACTTGTTGGCAATCAACCTATATGCATAAAGGATAAGTTTGGTATTTATTTATAGGTAAGATGCAGGAAAGACATTGTGCCTTCTAAACAAATAGTCGAATCATCTACAAAATAATTCATGAATATAATGCTAAAATGAATCATAATTGTATTTAGTGTGTGTACAAAAATTGATAATGATCTTGCTCATATAAAAGATTTTTGTCTGCGGGAAACTCAAGAAGTTAGTTGAGTAGGAAATAAACTGGTCTAAAATTTCACCATCTGATCTACTAACAAATTTACATGCATAGCACCGCAAGATTGAAGAACCGAATTTCTCCAATTCAAATATCAAGGCTATTTTAGCACCCCTCCAATAATATTATGTAGATATCTATTGGGGCAAATGCAAAACATTGGCAGATTTCAACACTGCAATCCAACTTGCGTGAGCTTATTAACACAACAGAATTGAAAATCCTATTTAAAAGATATAAGAGCATAACATAGTTAAGTTCATTATTAACAAAGCAAGTACCACATTAATTTTGAACAAGTCTTGTAATTGGAGAAAAAGATAAGAACTAACATCTTAATGCATGTAAGGAACTAAACTTTTACTTTAAATTATAAATTTCAGAAACTCACAATAGCAGCATAACAGGCTGCACAGAAGAGCAACTTCATCATTGATGAGGCTTTTCTCTTCCAATTCTTTTGATCTACTCCCGTGCACATACGTATGGGACACCAAATAAAGAAGTCATCACTATTTGTTTTTACAATTTTCCTGTCCACTGAAAACTTTTGAAACTTCTGATTCTTAAACTAAACAAAGTATCTTAAAACTTGTGGTTTGGATATTTCAGAAGAATTTTGGAAACCAATTAAGAGGCTGCACAGAAACTCACAATTAAAACTTGTGGTTTTAAATTATAAATTTCAGAAACTCACATAAAAACTTTGCAAGCGAAGCATTTTGATCAGTTTTAGGATCCTTCTCACTATCTCTTTTCATGATATTCTAGACTTTGAAATACAAGAATTACACACGTTAAAAAAAATAAAATCAAAAGAGAACACATATTAAGCAAGAATACCACGAAAACCATCACATGGTAAAAGAAAGAAATGTTAGTTATTCATTGAAAAAGAAATTCAGATTTAAAAGTTATCAGAAAGTAATAGCAAGAAATAAAATCACATTGGAGAAAATTATATAGCTTCATTCCGACAGTATGCCCTTTCCTGCTTTGTAAAGGATTCGACAATCATGTGTTAGATGCAAATGGCTGGTACAACAGTTTTCATTCGTCAGATATACTTTGGCAATTGATTTCAATATTTGTAATAGTGGGCTCACAGTTTCTTTCTTGACATAACAAAATCCCCTTCCATCACCATTTGATTAAAAATGATGGAATCGGAGATCTCTAACATTGAAATGGAATATCTAATCTATAAAATTACGTACCTGCTATGATATTGAATAATCAGCGCCAATGGAAAAGTAAAATTGGAGGAAAATTTTGGGGTGGGCGCTTCATTTCTTCCATAAATGTACTTTGGCGCCCTTTTTTTTTTTACTTCCCCCAATTTTTCTTTCGTAAGATGGAGGGATTTCAATTCAAGCACAAATCCAACCATTGGAAAAATCTAATGTATGTCCCCAAAAATTTCCTTAAAAAATTGAATTTTTTGGAAAATTACAAATGTGATTCAAATACAAAAATCAAACCTGTTATTATTAATGTGTCGGCTCCATATTCACTATGGCATTTTTTCGTACGTGTACAATGCTTTTTAAATTTTGATTCTTTCTCTATCTATTTAATTATTATCTATATTAATATTAGTTTTTCCATTTTTAAATTTAATAAAATAAATTTTATAAAAATAATTAATAAATGTGAAGATTGTTTTAAGACGAGAGAAAAATATTTAAAATAAATAGTAATATTTTCTATTCAAGACTTAAAAATAGTATCAATTCGGGGTTTGAAATATTTTTTTATCAATTGAAGTGTTAAAATATGAAAAAATATCAATTTAGGGTCTTAAATCATAGGGCAAGTCTCCAACCTCGATAGGTGATCTGCCAGCACGTTCTCCGTACCTTTCTTATCTTGGATCTCCATATCGAATTCCTGCAGAAGAAGGATCCATCTAATGATCCTTAGCTTTGTTTCCTTTTTCTCCACCAAGTACCGAATCGCAAAGTGATCCGTGTACACTATAGTCTTCATGCCAATCAAATACTGTCGAAACTTACTGAATGCGTACACCACAGCTAGAAACTCCTTTTCAGTCACCGTGTAGTTCTTTTGTGCCGCATCGAAAGTCTTACTCGCATAGTAAATGGCGCAGAACCTCTTATCCTTCAACTGTCCAAGCACCACTCCAAGTGCTAAATCACTCGCATCACACATAAGTACAAACGGCTGAGTCCAATCCGGTGTGATCAATATAGGTGTAGTAATAAATGCCTCCTTCAAAACCTGAAAAGCTGTTAGACACTCTTCATCAAACACAAAAGGCACATCCTTTTCAAGTAAATGAGATAAGGGCTTGGAGTATTTCGAGAAGTCTTTTATGAATCTTCTATAAAAACTGGCGTGTTTAAGGAAAGACCGCACTCCCTTCTCATTCATAGGTGGAGGAAGCTTTTCAATTACCACTACCTTTGCTCTATCCACCTGCAATCCCTTGGCCGAAATATGATGTCCAAGAACAATCCCATCTCTTACCATGAAGTGACACTTCTCCCAATTCAAGACAAGATTAGTATCTTGGCATCTCTTCAAAACAGTAGCAAGGTTAGATAAATAAATATCAAAGGAGGAAACAAATATAGAGAAATTGTCCATAAACACCTCCATGATCTTTTCTATCAAATCGTCAAATATGACCATCATGCAACGCTGAAATGTAGCAGACACATTACATAATCTAAAAGACATCTTTCTAAAGGCAAAAGTTCCATAAGGGTAAGTAAAAGTAGTCTTTTCTTGGTCCTCAGGTGCAATCATAATTTGATTATAACCCGAGTACCCATCCATAAAATAATAATACTCATACCCTGTAAGACGATCAAGCATTTGATCCATGAAAGAAAGGGAAAAGTGGTCTTTGCATGTATTTCCATTCAATTTCCGGTAATCCGTACACACACGCTATCCCGTAGTAATCCTCATGGCTAATGTCTTACCATCTTCGGCTTTCACTATAGTCATGCCCCCTTTTTAGCAACAACATGCAATGGACTCACGTGGGGACTATCACTAATAGGATAAATAATTCCAGCATCGAGCCACGTTAGGATTTGCTTCCTAATCACTTCTTGAATAGCGGGATTCATCCTCCGTTGATTCTGAATGCTACTCTTGGCCTCATCTAACAATCTTATTCGATGCATGCAATATGAAGGACTAATATCTTTTAAATCATCAAGAGACCAACGAATCGCAGACTTATACTTCCTAAGCACATCCAACAATTCTTCAAGTTGATCATCATCAAAGGAAGAAGATACAATTATCGGATATTTTTCATTGTCACCTAGGTAGGCATACTTCAAATGTTCCGGTAGCGGTTTCAACTCATCTTTCTTTTCTTCTGGAGGTGCACTCTCTCTGTCCAAAGGCAAGTACTTCCTAGTCCACTTTACCTCTTCAACCTTTGTCCTATCCGATGGATACCTATCATCACCCAAAGAAAGTAAGTTTTCAAGAAATTCAATACATACCTCATTGGAGAGTTCATCTAGCTCCATAGTGGAAAAAGTAAGAGACTCCATTAAGCATGTCTCAAGAGGATCCTTAGAGAGAATTAGAGATATGTCTTCATTAACGATCTCCTCCACCACGTCAATACTATTACACTGTGTCTCCATTGGCATCTTCATTGCTTTGTCAAGGTTAAATAGGACCTTTTTTTTATCCATCCTCAACCGTAGCTCACCCTTTTGCACATCTATCATAGCTCCAGCAGTCGCAAGGAATGGTCTCCCTAAAATCAGAGGAACATTATCCTTGTCGTCTTCCATCTCAAGCACAAGAAAGTCCACAGGAAAGACAAGCTTTTCTACTTTGACGAGAACGCCTTTAATCACACCTTTCGGAAAGGTCATAGACCTATCCGCTAGCTGCAGAGCCACCGATGTGGGAGTTAACTCCCCTAAACCAAGCCTTTTAAAAGTGGAAAAAGGCATCAAGTTGATGCTTGACCCAAGATCACACAAGGCTTGACGTGCTGGCCTCTTTCCAATTTCACATAAAATTGTGAAGCTTCCCGATCCTTTAACTTAGCTGGCAGCTTCTTTTGAATGATCGAGCTGTAGTTCTCAGACAAATTCACCATTTCAATTCCGTTAAAGCTTCTCTTCTTCAAAAGAATATCCTTCAGAAAGCGGCCATAATACGGCATCTCCATTATTGCTCCAGAGAAAGGAATGTTCAAGCTTATTTTATTTATGATCTCAGAAAACTTCTTGAACTTTTCCTCTAATCCATTCTTAACTAACTTGAGAGAAAATGGCGGAGGTATCTTTGTTTTGGAAATCCCCCATTCTTCACGTTCAACCTTCTCCGCTTTATCCTTCTCGGCTCTCAATCTCTTGGCTCTTTTCCACTTCTTTTCTCCTACTATAAGCTCAATATTCTGCTCTAGAGATGTAGCTGGAGTATTTCGATCAACAAGTGTCGCATTTAGTATCGAATCAGATTCTGAGCTATGCTGCTCGACCTCCGTTCGACCTAAGTGGTTTAGTGGAACAGATTGGTTTTGGCTGGGCAACTTGTCTGATCGCATACTCTGATCTTGAACGTGTTGCTCGACCTCTGCTTGACCAAAGTGGTTTGGTCGAACAGATAGGTTTTGGTCGAATAGTTTCCCAGATCGTGAGCTCTCGTCACACCGCTTCTGTTCGACATCCATTCAACTAAGATGGTTTGGTCGAACGGTATGGTGCTGGTCGAACGGTTGGTCAGAAAACAGAGTATCGTAATTCTATTTCTTCAAAAGTTGTTCGATCTCTGCTTGATCAGATAGTTTGATCGAGCAACTCTCGTCTGGTCGAGCAACTTCTCTGTTTCCTTTGGTTTCACTTGCCAGCATCATCGAACCTTCATATTGCATTCCTGACCTCAATGTAATGGTATGGCAAGACTTTGAATTCTCAATACTTTGAGATGGAAACTTCCCTTCCTCAATCATTCACTGGTTTGTTTTTTTATGTTGTTTGTCTTTGTTTATTGCTGCTCTTGTTTAACAACTAGTATAAAATGTTCAATAACTTTTCTATGTATGTGTATTGTAATTTGATGAGGCTTTAGATTTTATATTGGACATGAAAAACTGAAGGCCCTTTCACAATAGTTAATGGTTATCTTTAAATTGCTATAGTAGATTGCAGTATATTTTTTCGGTTACTTTGATGTTACATACTGGTTTTTTTGCATTACATAGAGCACATAGAATGCATCTTTCATAAAATGTTGAATAATATTGGCTGATTATATTGGGAAAGTATTTAGAGTTCCAGATTAAAGCCATCCTTCATGCTGGAAATGAATTTAAATTGGTTCTCTAGTTTCCAGCTCTCTTTAAGACATGCAATTATGTGGTTATAAATCTATCAATTACGGAATATGATACATTGAATAATATTTTTTCTTCTCTTTTTTTTTTTAAATCTTTGAGATAGTTTTTAATATTTTATGTCAAGTTTGGGGCTTGGAAGGTGGAGAAGCAATATTTCTCATTGAATTTAATTTTTATCCCTGATTATTGACTATACTTTTCATATAAATTAGTTAGAGTCAATCATGCATATAAATATTACTTTCTTCTCTTTTTATTTCCTTGCTTACATCAAGTCTTATGTCTCCTTATATATGTCAATGATTAATTTTATTTTGCAATCTAAGTATATAAAGAGCATGTCATTGTGATGGCAATTAGTTGAATCTTGTGTTGATCAAAATGGCTTTCTTTTGCAAGCTAATTAATGAGGTGCGTTCTTTGGGTGCTTTCATTGATCTTACTAATTGTTGGGTAAACTTCTTGTGTTAGTTTATCTTGTGATCTCCTTTAGCTAGTGTGAGTTTATAGATAATTCAGGGATTAAGTGTAGAATTATATCTGTGAATGTTTGTTGGAAATGTAACAGCAATCTTGTGGTTTGATCTCATGATACCCTAATTGATTCCTTCTCTAGATGCAATTGTATGTATGTCTGACCTTAGTAGTAAGGTTTGATTAAGGTCAATACTCTTGATATACTGTAAACTTTTGGTAGTTGTATATACATTTAAATTTCAGGCTTCTAAGATTCACAATTTAGACATGTAATGTAAAGTTATAGGCATGGCTGTTATTGTGAGACTCAATTCCTTGTCACCTTCATTCACATCAGCATAAGGAATTACGTGGAATTTTCACTTGCTTGTGAACAATCATACATTTTTTTTCATCATATCACTTTGTATGGTAAAGCTTTTATTATAAAGATGAAGCAAGCTTCTTATCTTTCAAGTTTAATCATTTGTTTATAGGCTTCTGATGTTCATTATTCAATGTTCCTAAAAATTCTGCAAATTAGATGTAGATTTTCTTTGCTGATGTGTATCATGTTGCAGAATTCAACGCTTGCTAGATTTTGCGTATCATGTTGCAGAGTTAAATGCTCGTTGAATTTTGCTTCTAAATATATTGTTGCAGTTTGCTGGTTCTCAAGATTTTCTTGTTCAAAATTTGAAGCTGTAGTTAGTTTTTTTGTTTCTTTTTTATTGTAATTATGTTACATGCTAGATAGATGATCTAACCATATTGATTGGTTGTTTGTTTTAGACAGAAGTCAGACTTAATTTAACTAAGGAGCAAGTTTTTGAGTCTTTGACAATGCATTGTTGTGTCTTCGATGTATTCTACACTATACAGTTACCTTTTTAATATAATTTCCATTTTCAAAATAATTAATAATAAAAAATATCATTATTAAATTATTATTTTTATTTATTATTTAATAATCAATATATATAATAATTTGATAAAATTATTATTATTTAATAATAAATTAATAATTAATGAAAATAATAATAATATTATTATTATTAAATATTATATAAAAATCTAAAATGTTAACACAAGTGTTACATGAAGGTTTTACAAAAGTGTTACATATATTTTTTAAAGTGATAAAATTGATATGTAATTAATGTTACATTACATTCAAAAGTGTAATCAAAATAATGTAATTAATGTTATTTTATATTTAAAAGAATTATCAAAATAATGTACTTAATGTTATGTTATATTTAAAAGTGTTACTAAAATAATGTAAATAATGTTACATTAAATTTAAAAGTGTTAACAAAATAATATTACATTAGAAAAAATGAAATGTTACATAAGTTTATATGAAATATTTTTTAACTTATTACAATAAAGTGTTAAAATTGATATGGGATGTTCCCTTAAGATAAAAAAGTGTAACATTAGACTTTACATAACAGGGGCAACAGCGACACCGAAAAAAATATTATTTAAGACCTATAATAACATTTTTTCATTATTAAGTAATATTTTTTGGGTGTATATAATGATACTTATGTTGTAATGTTGCGTCTATTTTTCAAAGGTCCCCCTTTACTATTTCTAGATCTGTCGGATAGGAGTTCTACAATTTTACAAAAGGTCCCCATTTTTTGTATTTCTAGATTAGTATGGTCGGAGTTCCACGTAGGGTTGGTCGGTTGGTCGGTCTGGTGGTAGGTTAATAGTTCCAATATCTACCGACCCACATATCATCGATCGATCACCTTGTAAACTTGATTATGAGATTACTTTTTATCGCGTCTATTTTTCAAAGGTTCCCCTTTGCTATTTCTCGATCAGTCGGGTAGGAGTTCTACAGTAGGGTGGGTCAGTTGGTCGATGTAATGATCGGTTAATAGTTCCAATGTCTACCGACCCACATATCATTGACCGATCACCCTGTAAACTTGATAATTAGATTAATTTTATCGAGTTTATTTTCCAAAGGTTCCCTTTGGTATTTCTAGATCAGTCGGGTAGGATTCTATAGTAGGGTTGGTCCGTTGTTCGGTCTAGTGGTCGGATAATAGTTCCTATGTCTATCGACCCACATATCATCGACCGTTCGCTCTATAAACTTGATAATGAGATTACTTTTTATCATGTCTATTTTCCATTGGTCCCCCTTTGCTATTTCTAGATTAGTCGGGTAGGAGTTCTACAATAGAATTGGTCGGTTAGTCGGTCTTGTGGTTGGTTAATAGTTCCAATGTCTACTGACCCACATACCATCGACCGATCGCCCTATAAATTTGATAATGAAATTATTTTTATCGCGTCTATTTTTTAAAAGTTCCCCTTTGCTATTTCTATATCAGTTAGGTAGGAGTTTTACAGTTTTTCCAAAGGTCCCCCTTTTTGCTATTTCTACATTAGTCAGGTAGGAGTTCCACGTAGGGTTGGTGGGTCTGTCGATCTAGTGGTCGGTTAATATATACAATGTCTACCGACCCACATATCATCGACTGATCGCCCAATAAATTTGATAATGAGATTACTTTTTATCGGGTTTATTTTCCAAAGATCCCCCTTCGCTATTTCTCGATTAGTTGGGTAGGAGTTCTACAGTAGGGTAAATTTGTTGGTCGATCTAATGGTCGGTTAATAGTTTCAATGTCTACTAAACCACATATCATCGACCGATCACCCTGTAAACTTAATAATGAGATTACATTTTATCACGTCTATTTTTTAAAGGTCCCCCTTTGTTATTTCTGGATCAGTCGGGTAGGAGTTCTATAGTTTTTCAAAAGGTCCCCCTTTTTGCTATTTCAAGATCATTGGGGTAGGAGTTTCACATAGGGTTGGTCGGTCTATTGGTCGGTTAATAGTTCCAATGTCTACCGACCCATGTATCATCGATCGATCGCCTGAGAACTTGATAATGAGATTACTTTTTATTGCGTCTATTTTCTAAAGGTCCCCCTTCGCTATTTCTCGATCAGTCGGGTAGGAGTTCTATAGTAGGATTGATCGGTTAGTCGATCTAATGGTCTTTTAATAGTTTCAATGTTTAGTGACCCACATATCATCGATTGATCGCCCTGTAAACTTGATAATGAGATTACTTTTATCGCATCTATTTTCCAAAGGTCCCCTTTACTATTTCTAGATCAGTCGGGTAGGAGTTCTACAATATGGTTTGTCTGTTGGTCGATCTGATGGTTGGTTAATATTTCCAATATCTGCCGACCCACATATCATCGACCAATCCCTCTGTAAACTTGATAATGAGATTACTTTTTATCATGTCTATTTTCCAATGGTCCCCCTTTGCTATTTCTAGATCATTCGAGTAGGAGTTCTACAATAGGGTTAGTCGGTTGGTCGGTCTGGTGGTTGGTTAATAGTTCCAATGCCTACTGACCCACATATCATCGATCGATCGCCCTGTAAACTTGATAATGAAATTTCTTTTTATCGTGTCTTTTTTCCAAAGGTCCCACTGTTGGATTGTATACTAAAAGTCTAGCTTTTTGTATGAACAATGTTAACAATATTTGAAATGAGAATCATGTGATCAAATGTTTTCAATTATGTTGTTGTAAAAGTCCATATACTTTATACTGTATATAGTATGGTGTGCGGCGTCATAGAGAAGATCATATTATCGGCTCCTTATAAAGTATAAATAGATGTTCACAACCGAGATAGACGGGGGCTATCTATCGGTGAGGTTGTAGTGGGCTTTGGCATTAGTCTGTCTTGACTATAAAATTGCACTAGTGCACTTTGTGTGTATTGAGCAGGACCGTGTTAAGATCGTTCGGTTTATACTGACTATATAATAGAACTTGATCTTGATTATTAAGGATGTTCATTCTCTTAATCCCTATATAATAATCTACACACGTAAGCTAGTATTTATTTCTTTAATTTATCAATGGGTGAAATTTAATTATTAAATCAATGTGCTTGGTGAGTTGGGAGATGGTGATGTCTCTATGGTGTGCTGTTGATTGTAGAAGGAATATGTGTCATAATGAAATTAGTTTATGATGTTCCTTTGAGGAGCTCTTAATGATTATCATGTAACCCTGCAGGTGGATTTATTTTGGCATGATAATAAGGTTGAGTGGTACTACTCTCGGTAAATATATTAATTAATTTGAGTTGTCAGTAACTTAATTAATTAATGGGCATTGAATCTTAAACACGGAGAGATTAACGAGCTCCTAATAAGAAGGAGCCCATAACGTAGTTTGAGATTAGGGTGGCTGTGCAATAATATTTCTTTAGTGGACTGAATTATTATTGGACTTAAGTATAAGTTTTGGGCTAAACTTGAATGCTTAAACCCAATGGGAGGCCCAAACCGTAATTTCTCCTCCTGGTCCCTGTTGTAGCCTATAAATAGCCAATCTCAGTAGTCCGGTAACATAAGTAATTCATGCCAAAATAGTGAGAAACAAATGAGAACTGCAGATTGAGTTCGTCTTGTAGATCGTTGCCCACACATCATCAAGACGTGGTTTAGGAATACAACAGAAGGTCGGAAGGTTGTTTGTTCTTGCTGCTGATGATCAACCTCTACATCAACCCTGGTGAAAGGTAATACAATTTTAATCTTATGCTTCCCCTGCAGTAGAATTACATGAAACCGTCACGATTCACACTAACCAAAGATCCAAATGCCAACACACCTAAACTATTTCTATATTAGTCGGGTAGGAGTTCCACGGTAGGATCGGTAGCATGGTCAGTCAGGCGATCATGTATTATTTTCGTTATCTACTGACACAAATATCATAGACCGATCGATCTGTAAATTTCATAACGAGATTACTTTCTATCACATCTACTTTCCAAAGTTTTCATATCATCGACCGATCACCCTACAAACTCGATAATGAGATTTATTTTTATCCCATCTATTTTCCAAAGGTCCTCCTTTGCTATTTCTAGATCAGTCGGGTAAGAGTTCTACAGTAGGGTTGGTCTGTTGGTCGGTCTGGTGGTCGGTTAATAGTTCCAATGTCTATCGACCCACATATCATCGAACGATCACACTGTAAACTTGATAATGAGATTACTTTTTATCACGTCTATTTTCCAAAGGTCCCCCTTTGCTATTTCTAGATCAGTCGGGTAAGAATTCTACAATAGAGTTTGTTAGTTGATCGGTCTGGCGGTTGGCTAATTGTTCCAATGTCTACTGACCCACATATCATCGAATGATCGATCTTTAAACTACATAAAGAAATTACTTTTTGTCGTGTCTTTTTACCAAAGGTCCCCCTTACTATTTCTAGATTAGTCGGGTAGGAGTTCCACAGTATGATCATTCAGTTGGTCGGTTAGGTGGTTACGTATTATTTCCATTGTCTATCGACCCACATATTATCGACCGATCAATCTGTAAATGTCACGCCCCGACCCCAGATAGAACGCGACAACCACCACGCTAACCATAAATTTTGCGGAATGGGTGCACTCCACTCCACAAAGTTTATAGAAAACGTAAGGCTTGCTATCAAGTACCTGTAGAACTGAACAACTGATAACAACGGGTACAACCCGAGGACATCATCTCATAAAGTATCAACAAGGATTTACAAAGGTACAAAAATACAACGATGTAACTTAGTTTAAAGAAAATATACATGAACGATATAACATCGCGAAGATACAAAAAGAACATCAAGGGGGTCACCAAATATAAACTATACAATCTCGCCAATGAATCCGTCAATTTACATAAAAGAGAAAGTACCCAAAACACTGATTGGATGACGAGCAAACGATATGAAAACCTCCTACCAAAATGATATCAACAGCCTGAAAAGGAAAGAATGATGGGGGTGAGCAAAATCACTAGCTCAGTGAGGTGATAAGCCGGTCACCCCAACCCTTATACGAAGCATGTACTCCCGCTCGCGGTTCATAACAAAAAATCCAATATTTCATTCCACATCCACTTTTTTATGTTTACTTAATATACAACTTAATGAAAATACAACCTGTGAACGCATTTACAAATACACAATTAGTTCAAACAAGATATTATCACATCAAAGACGCGTGGGTAGTCAATATCCTCCTCGAACTGATCTCTCCGTCGAGAGTCAGTTCGAGCCCGTCACCGTTACTCTAGATAAAATGCACATTAATATTCTTTCTCAACACGCCAAGTGCTAAAGTTCACAATTCAATATCGACGTGAATACTTGAAATGATCAAACATATAAACATATATGACATGCATGTCCCACACCGGTGACGTTGACTGAGCCTATAATAGACTGATCCATCTAACGATCACCCTCCAGCGTATCAGTATTTGGAAAATGGACAGGTGCCCCGTTAGATCTAACTCACCCGGGTTTGCCAAGCCACGGGCAACTTGGTTGTCACTCTAACTCACCCAAACCGCGACAATTCGGGCTACTTAATCAATGTCGCTCCAACTCACCCGAACCATGACCAATTCGGGCTACTTAACCTTGGTACCAGGTATACATATGCATATGCATCATAAGATGAAATAACGACTCAAGTTAGAGTCTTAATTGGCACATAAGTCACAAGAATAACCAGAAATCAATATGCAAATAATTCGCAATAAAGGCTATCAGATATCGAGCTGGCAAGGCTCTTCAACATAAGTTAAACTCAACAATACCCATAACATATGGTCAACCAGAACTCTGTATGCAATAATATAGGATAATCGATGGACCATATTAGACCAATCAGGCTCTAACCAGAACAATCGAGCCAATCAGGCTCTTAACACATAACACATTTCCAAATAATTTTCTTATCAATTAACTACAGCTAAAATAAATGCACATGTATTGAGGGTCCACACTTCCCACAAGAGAAGGCATTCCCGAATTATCAACTCACAAGAAAGTGATTAACTCTCTCCGAAATCTGAAGTCGGTCCTTTGCCCTTCGTCGATAGTTCTTTACCTAGAAAAGAGATGAGCAATTAAAGACAAATCAAATATAACTAACTATTAGCGGTAACATCGTCTTTCATTGTCAAAATAAATCTTAATCGAGCTCGAGCGAGTCGATATTAAATAAGAACAGCCCGTATCTCCTCAACCTCATCTCCCAATCTCACATAACCAGTTTTAGATCATTTCTTAAACAAAACGATAGGAAATAAATTTGAATTCGACATAAATATTCTGAAATTTTCCAGCTAGCGGCAGTTTACAAGAAAATCATAACTAATTGTAGAAAAATCGAATTGAGGAGTTTCAAGTGGCTACAGAAAGCTAACAAGTTCAGCTACATACAGAAATTGAGTTTGTAAACTTCTGAGGGCAGTAGCTATGTCAAAATCAGTTCGAACTGCAGCTGCGAATTACCTAGCAGCAGTTTACGAGAAAAATCATAACTAATTGTAGAAAAATCGGATGGAGGCGTTTCAGGTGGCTACAGAAAGCTAACAAGTTCAGCTACATCAGAAATTGAGTTTACAAATTTCTAAGGACAATAGCTAGGTCAAAAGTAATTCAGACAGTAGCTGCGAATTATGTCAATACTAGAAAAAATCCAACAAAATTACAAAATTCTGGAGGAAGGAAGCTTAATTTACACATTACTTACCTCAAAACAACTTAGAAACCACCTAGGATGAGGGTTGTAAGGGAGAATTTGATCAACAAGGGTTTCTCCTCTTCACTCTCTTCTTTTCCCTCTTTTGTTTTCCTTCTCCAGTTCTTCTTTCTTTTCTTTTCTTTTATTTTATTTTTAATGGGCTGTCCATACTTACTAGTATCTATGACATTTATGTGGGCTGAAACTTGGGCTAAATAAATAAATAAATAGGTTTTGGGCTCTAAAAACAAATCTAGGGCAACTTGGGCCAAAAATAAATAAATAGGTTTAGGGCTCTAAAAACAAATCTAGGGCAACTTGGGCCAAAGATAAATAAATAGGTTTTGGGCTCTATAAACAAATTTAGAACAACTTGGGCCAAAAATAAATAAATAGGTTTTAGGCTCTATAAACAAATCTAGTTGGAACTAAGATATTATAAAGTATCCCCTCCTCTAAAAAGTTTCGTCCTCGAAACGTAAACGTACCTAGAGATGAAAAGAGATGTGGATGTTGTTGACGCATGACTGACTCTGGTTCCCATGATTCTTCTTCAATTTGATCACTTCTCCATAGAACTCTCACCATAGGAATGGATTTGTTACGAAGCATTTTCTCTCGGCGATCTACAATTTGAACAGGTTGTACTTCGTACGATAGATTCTCCTTTAATACAACTGGGGGATATTTGAGCACGTGCGAAGGATCTGGTTCATATTTTCTAAGCATAGAGACATGGAAGACATCGTGAATCTTCGACAATTATGATGGTAGCTCAAGTCGATACGCGACACGACCAATCCTTTGCACGATCGTAAATGGGACAATATACCTTGGACTCAACTTTCCTCGATGGCGAAATCGCAACACGCCCTTCCATGGAGAAACTTTCAGAAAAACTTTGTCTCCTTGATTAAACTCCAAATCGCGCCTCCTATTATCTGCGTAGCTTTTCTGTCGATCTTGTGCTGCCTTAAGTCTGTCTCGAATAAGTTGTATTTTTACCTTCGCATCTTCGATAAGCTCTACTTGTTCGATTTGTCTCTCGCCAACCTCATCGCAAAAGAGCAGTGTTCGACACTTTTGGCCATACAGAGCTTCGTACGGGGGCATTCCAATGCTTGAATGATAACTGTTGTTATAAGCGAACTCCACCAAAGTCACGTACTTATCCCAACTACCTCCCAAATTCAACACCACTGCACGTAGCATGTCTTCTAGTGTCTGTATAGTTCTCTCTGACTACCCATCAGTCTGTGAATGAAACGAGGTACTGAATAGTAATTTTATACCTAGCGCTTTCTGCAGACTAGGCCAAAAATGGGAAGTGAATCTTGGATCACGATCAGATATGATTGACACTGGTACTCCGTGCAATCTCACGATCTCATCGACATATAACTTGGCAAGTTTCTCTAAAGATTCGTTGGTATGCACTGGAAGGAAATGTGCTGATTTCGTCAGACGATCGACAATGACCCAAATTGAGTCATGACCCTTTTGGGTTCGAGGTAAACCAGAAACAAAATCCATTGTGATGTTTTCCATTTCCACTCAGGAATAGGTAGTGGTTGAAGCATGCCGGCTGGTTTTTGGTGTTCCGCTTTAATCTGTTGGCATGATAAGTACTTTGATACAAATTCAGCAATGTCCCGTTTCATACCTAGCCACCAATAATGCTCCTGAAGTGTTCTGTACATTTTGGTACTACCAGGATGTATAGAATAGGCTGAAGAATGGGCTTCCTCAAGAATAGCTACGAACATCAAGTTCTGATTGAACACAAATACGATTTTTAAAAGTAAGAAGTCCATCATCCCGAATTTGAAATTCTATTTCTTTTCCTTGATTTAGCTTCGCCATCTTCTGTTGTAAATGCACATCGTATGATTGTCTTTCTCGAATTTGCTCGAACAAGGTAGGTCTAACTTCGAATTTGGCGATTAAGGCAGAATCATTAGACTTTTCACAATCGAGCGAAATGTGTAAAGATTTAAATTGCTCCAACATAGGAAGATAAAAAGATTGAATCGAAGCAAGTGAGGTAGAAGACTTTCTACTCAGAGCATCTGCAACAATGTTCGCCTTGCCAGGATGATAATCGATGACTAAGTCATAGTCACTAATCAACTACATCCATCGCCTTTGCCTGAGGTTGAGCTCCTTTTGCGTGGTGATATACTTTAAGATCTTGTGATCAGTGAAAACCCGACAAGTTGCACCATACAGATAGTGCCTCCAGATCTTCAATGCAAAGACGATTGCAGCCAACTCTAAATCATGTGTAGGATAATTTTCTTCTTTCTTCTTCAATTGCCTTGAAGCATAGGAAATAACCTTTCCTTCTTGCATGAGAACGCATCCTAATCCTTGTCTCGAGGCGTCGCAAATAATGGTAAATTCTCCAATCGCTGGATCTGGCAAAGCAAGAACAGGAGCTGAAACGAGTCGTCTTTTCAATTCTTGAAATGCTTTCTCGCATTCTTTACTCCATTCAAATTTTACCCCTTTCCGAGTGAATTTAGTCAAAGATGAAGCCAATAACGAAAATTCTTTGACTAACCGTCGATAATATCCAGCTAATCCCAGAAAACTACGAATCTCTGTCACGTTCTTTGGACGCTCCCAATCTAGTATAGCTTGAATCTTTACTGGATCGACGTAGATTCCTTCTTTAGAAATGTGATGACCCAAAAAGCTTACCTCACGAAGCCAAAATTCACACTTTGAGAATTTAGCATAAAGCTGATTTTCTCTGAGAATATTCAGAGCAATTCTTAGATGATGAGAATGCTCGTCGTCCGATTTAGAATAAATAAGAATGTCATCAATGAAGTTGATGACAAACTTATCTAAGTACGGCCGAAAGACCCGATTCATAAGATCCATAAAAGCTGCAGGAGCATTTGTGAGTCCAAAAGGCATAACACAGAATTCAAAATGACCGTATCTGGTTCGAAAAGCAGACTTAGGGATATCAAATTCCCTAATCTTGAGTTGGTGATAGCCAGATCGCAAATCAATTTTTGAGAACACAGTTGCTCTTTGCAATTGATCAAACAGATCATCGATTCTTGGAAGAGGATACTTGTTCTTGATTGTCACCTTGTTCAATTGATGGTAGTCGACACATAGGTGAAGTGATCCATCTTTCTTCTTGACAAAAAGAACTGGAGCACCCCATGGAGATGTGCTAGGTCGTATGAACCCCTTCTCCAATAATTCCACAAGTTGTGTCTGGAGTTCCTTGAGCTCAGCAGGCGACATTCGATATAGAGTAATCGATATAGGTATGATTCCAGGAAGTACGTCAATGGAAAAATCAATCTCTCGATTCGGAGGTTGTCCTGGTAAGTCTTCGGGAAAGACATCAGGAAATTCATTCACGATCGGGATATATCTAGTTTAGTTTCAGAAAGAGAAGTATCGATGACAAATGCCAAGAATACCTCACAACCCTTACGCATTAATTTATGCACAGTCAACATTGAAATAAAAGAGAGGGATCTCGTTTGAAGTTTACCTTCAAAAATAAGTTCTGAGAATCCTGGTCTACGAAAAATAACAAGCTTCTCGTGGCAATCGAGAATTGCATGATGAGAAGAAAGCCAATCCATGCCAAGAATAACATCAAGATCAATAAAAGACAATGGTATCAATTCAGCCTCTAAAATGACATCTTTGATCTTCAATGGACAACCAAGGAATACCTAATCACAAATTAGACGCTCTCCAAGAGGGGTATGAACGATGATTCCAGATGACAAATGAGAGATAGGATAATCTAAGATCGCAGTAAGATCATCTCGGATATAAGACCTATCAGAACCTAGGTCAAATAAAGCGTAGACCTGATGGTCTCCCACAAACACATGGCCTAAAGAAGCAATATTAGGTGAGATTGTGATTTAAAAATTCGGAAAGCTAGAATTTCTTACGAATGTTTTATTCGTAATCAAGTGGCATAACAAGGCGGGGTTAGATCTAGCATGTGAAAATACTCAGATTATAAATTACCTGTCACAACCTTCGGATCTGAGCGAGCCTCTTCCTGGGAAATATGAAATACTCTAGTTTGCTTCCTTCCTTGCATAGGTGATTGAGTACTAGGGCCGCTTGAGGCATCGGGCACTCTGGTAACTGCAGATCGAGTATCTCTGGGTGTAGAATATGTAAGTTTACCACGAAGCTGACCAGAACCCTGACTGCTCGCTCCCATAAGCTAAGGACAAGAACTTCGCATATGCCCCGGCTGTCGACATTGAAAACATACTTGAGGAGCCTTACAAGGGCCGTCGTGATATTTTAAGTAATTCTGGCACTTGCGATTTTCACCAACCGATCCCGAGACATTGCTCCCGCCTCTACTAAGCTGCTCCCCAAGTTGAGGAAAACTAATAGATACCGAACTTGGTGCGCCACGCGAAGATCCCACACCCCTATACACTTTCGATGCATTTCCTGGAAATGCGCTCCCTTGCCTTTTCTTTTGAGATCGTTCTGCAAGCTTATGTCTCGCCTGAACTAAACTTTCTACCCTCAGGGCTTCTTCTACGAGATCGTCAAGACTCTCGTACTTGTCTCCGGATTTAATGCGATCTTGAATGTTTAAATTAAGATAATTTCAAATCTCTTGCATAAGTCTCTCATCGTATATGACTCAGGAGCAAATTCTCGTAATTCCAAAAATTTGCTTTCGTACTCCACGACCGACATAATTCCTTGAAAGAGATTGAAGAACTCCTTTCTCTTCTGATTCTTGATGTACTGAGAAAGTATCGATCTTTGAATCGTTCCACAAAGATAGCCCACGTAATAGTAATCGAAGATGTCTCTTTTAGATTCTGCCACCATCGTCGTGCATCTGGGCCTAACAGCTTGGTCGCAATGACCACACGATAACATTCTTCAATCATCAAGGTGTCAAAGGTCTCTGTAATCTCCTTTAATCATGCCCCCGCTTAGAAGCATCTCTTGCACCGTTAAATTTCAAATTCCCCATGTTTTCAACTGCTTTCACCAAATCAGGTATAAAAAGTGCACCTCGAGAAGTAGAACCTCCTAAAGCCATTTCTGGAGTAAAAATTGGTACATTAGTTGTAGGTCGAATCGGTTCATTAGCACGAAGAACCTCTTCAGTGACAGTCGTAGTCGTATGAGCCGTTGTAGGTGGTGGAACACCATGTATTCGAATGTGATCATAATACAATTGGTACTGCTCCGGTGTCATCATGTGCTCAACCCGCAACTGGGCCCGTGGTTGCTCTACCTGAGAAACCGGCACCCTATGATCAGAATTGATAGGGTCCGTAATCGTCGGAGGAACGGCATGATCAGAAGAAACATGTCCTCGAGGTCCACGAGGAATAGAAGAGAGTAGAGGACTCAGAGGATCACGAGGAGCGTGTCCTCGACCTCGACCTCGACAACGAACTGGAGGTGCCATAATGACTGAAAGGAAGAAAGGAAAGAAAATGCAAGGTCAACATCAAGGCAATACGATACCTTAGGATGACATAGAAACAAGTTTGACCCATTGGCTCGACTCAAAAAGAATGAGAATCATAAAACCAGGCTCTGATACCAAGAAAGTTGTCACGCCCCGACCCCAGACAGAACGCGACAACAACCACGTTAACCATAAATTTTGCGGAATGGGTGCACTCCACTCCACAAAGTTTATAGAAAACGTAAGGCTTGCTATCAAGTACCTGTAGAACTGAACAACTGATAACAACGGGTACAACCCGAGGACATCATCTCATAAAGTATCAACAAGGATTTACAAAGGTACAAAAATACAACGATGTAACTTAGTTTAAATAAAATATACATGAATGATATAACATCGCGAAGGTACAAAAAGAACATCATGGGGGTCACCAAATATAAACTATACAATCTCGCCAATGAATCCGTCAATTTACATAAAAGAGAAAGTACCCAAAACACTGATTGGATGACGAGCAAACGATAGGCAAACCTCCAACCAAAACGATATCAACAGCCTAAAAAGGAAAGAATGATGGAGGTGAGCAAAACCACTAGCTCAGTGAGGTGATAAGCCGGTCACCCCAACCCTTATACGAAGCATGTACTCCCGCTAGCGGTTCATAACAAAATATCCAATATTTCATTCCACATCCACTTTTTTGTGTTTACTTAATATACAACTTAATTAAAATACAACCTGTGAACGCATTTACAAATACACAATTAGTTCAAACAAGATGTTATCACATCAAAGACGCGTGAGTAGTCAATATCCTCCTCGAACTGATCTCTCCGTCGAGAGTCAATCCGAGCCTGTCACAGTTGTTGGATTGTATACTAAAAGTCTAGCTTTTTGTATGAACAATATTGTAACAATTAATTTGAAATGAGAATCATATGATCAAATGATTGCATCTTATAATTTATTTATATGTTCGATGCAATAGTCCACTTACTTTATACTGTAGATAATATGTTGTGCGACAACACGCGGAAGATCATATTATCAGTTTCCTTATAAAGTATAAACAGATGCTCACAACCGAGATAGACAGGGACTCTCTATCGGGATGGTTGTAGTGTGGTTTGGTATTAGCTTGTCTTGGCTATAGAATCACATTAGTGCACTTGTGTGTATTGAGCAGGACCGCTTGAGATCGTTCGACTTATACTGACTTATAGGAGAACTTGATCTCAGTTATTATGGAAGTTCGTGCTCTTAATCCCTATACAATAACCTCGACACGTAGGGCAGTATGTATTTCTTTGATTCATCAATGGGTGAGATTTACATGTAATTAAATCAACAAACTCGATGAGTTGGGAAGTAGTGCTGTCTCTATGGTGTGCAGTTGATTGTAGAAGGAATCCGTGTCCATCATAGGTTGATGATGTCCCCTTGAGGAGCTCATAAGGATTATCATGTAAACCCTGCAGGTGGAATTTATTCCGGCATGATAATGAGGTTGAGTGGTACTACTCTTGGATGAGATATTAATTAATTGGGTTGTCAGTAACTTAATTAATTAATGGACATTGTATATCTTAAACATGGGGAGACTAACGGGTTCATAATAAGAAGGAGCCCAAAACGTAATTTTGGGATTGGTACGGTAGTGCAATAATAATATTTTAGTGGAATATATTATTATTATTGGACTTAAGTATAAGCTTTGGGCTAAGCTTGGATACTTAAGCCCAATGGAGGCCCAACTCAATTTCTCCTCCTGGTCCCTGCTGTAGCCCATGTATATAAGTCACCTCAACTTATCTGAAACCCTAATCTAATCTAATCTAACTGATTATTCACGTGTGATGAGGGTTGAGAGCAGATTGAGGAGGTCTCGTAGATCGTCGCCCACACGACGTCGAGATTGGACTTGGGACATACAGCAGAAGATCAGAAGGTAGTTTGCTGCTGCTGTCCGCGATCTTGCAATATTTGTATAAATTCATACATTGCTCAGAATTTGATGATCAATATACTGACGGAACGCCGTCGAAGAGTTGATCGTCTGAACGCAAAGATCACTCAATTCCGATATAAGACAAGGAAGTTATGGCCATTCTCGTGAGACTGCGCAGGCTGCCTGCGAGAATTAACCTTCATCAACATACCCTGGTGAACGGTAATCGTTTCTATGATTTATTGCTTCCGCTGTGTTAGAAACGTATGTATCCTAACGGGTCACATTAACCAAACGATCCAAAAGCCAACAATTGGTATCAGAGCTTCGGTTTCGTGGTGAAGCGTGACACGTTAGACTAGGGTTTATGTGATTAATTTTTCGAAATTAGGATCGCATGTTTAGGGTTTTGGTTTTACTGCGCAAACCATGAATATCCCTATGTGAAATATACCCTATGTCATATCTGTTCGTTGATGGTTGTGTGTGAGAGGATTAGACGAAAACTGTTCGTCAATTTCACATGGAATGAAGAAATTGAGAGAAAATCCAGCGCAGTGATATTGCAGAGGCAATTACCAGAGTTTCAACCGTCGGATCAGGCTGAATTTTGGTCATCACGTTCGGATTTTGTGGATGTACATTCTGAACGGTGAAGATCGTATTTAGAGCTTTGTGTTGTCGGGAATATGCCGAAAACAGAAGCAGTTTTTTGGGCAATTCTGCTCTGCGCAGTCGAGGAAAAATAGCTGTTTCTCACAATCTAACCGTTGGATCGACCTGTAATTTGGACAGCATGTTCAAAACTCACAGGCATAGATTTTGGACGGTGGAGATTGGATTCCCATGTTCCTAAAGTTGCGAACCCTGAATGATAGTTGGTGTAGTTTGATGTTGCGCGTTGGGCTGAACTTGGTTCCGTGCAAGTAGGCCCTTGGACGAGCGGATTTGCATCAGGTTCGATTGGTCTGCATCAGGTTCGATCGATGCTACACCAGGTTCGAGCGGATTTGCATCAGGTTTGATTGGTCTGCATCAGGTTCGATCGATGCTGCACCAGGTTCGAGCAGATTTGCATCAGGTTCGATTGGTCTGCATCAGGTTCGATCGATGCTACACAGGTTCGAGCGGATTTGCATCAGGTTCGATTGGTCTGTATCAGGTTCGATCGATGTTGCACCAGGTTCGAGCAGATTTGCATCAGGTTTGATTGGTCTACATCAGGTTCGATCGATGCTGCACCAGGTTCGAACGGATTTGCATCAGGTTCGATTGGTCTGCATCAGGTTCGATCGATGCTGCACCAGGTTTGAACGGATTTGCATCAGGTTCGATTGGTCTGCATCAGGTTCGATCGATGATGCACCAGGTTCGAGCGGATTTGCATCAGGTTTGATTGGTCTGCATCAGGTTCGATCAATGCTGCACCAGGTTCGAGCGAATTTACATCAGGTTCGATTGGTCTGCATCAGGTTTGATCGACTCTGCACCAGGTTCGAGCGGGTTTGCATCAAGTTCGACTGGTCTGCATCAGGTTCCGCGTGAGTCTTCATAATATGATCGGGCAGGATGCCAGAGTGGTGGAGCAAGCTGCGGGGAGGTCGATCCCCATCGCAGTTGTCCGCATTCGTGATTGGTGGCGAACAATCGAATTCACTGTTATATAACTGTTATAATTGATTTATTAATTGATTATTGTTATATATGTATGCATGATTCTCTATGATTTATTGCCTTAAATAGAAGCATGCTAGATTGCGTATTATATTTGGTATATTATATGCATGTATGTTGGAGTGTTGATCAAGTCAACTTATTTTTTGCAATTTATTTCCTTATATATAACTGCTATAATTGTTTTATTGGTCAATTATTGTTATATATTTGGAAGTATGAGCATGCTAGGTTGCGTATTTTATTTTTAAATATTATATGCATGTAAAAACCCTCGGTGTTGAATAACTAAGTGGGAGAGGGGATTGGTAAAAATTCCCGCGGCCTCCATTATTAGTTTGTTAGCAATGTGAATAAACTTGCGCGTCGGCATTAGAGCCTTCCTCCCCATCGGATGAGTTTATTCATGGATTGCTGGGACAGACTTCTTTAAATAATTATGTTTGTAATGTGATGCATATGAACTTGCGCGTTGGCATAGACCTTCCTCCCTATCGGATGAGTTCATGTGCGGATCACTGTACAGACTTATAATTGATGACTGTAGGAAGTTATCCGAGCGCGTGTGTACTTCTCCATCTGTAAGGCACATAAGCTTGGGCCGCGGACTTGGAGTCAAATAATGGTGTACACTTAGGTGTAAATAATAAGTATCCTCCCCATCGGAGTCACTGCTTTTATTTGCATGGCTAAAGAGGAACCGACTATTAATTATTTTGTCATAAAGTTAGGTTGACAAATGAAATTAATGGGTAAAACCTTCTCTTGTAAATGTTCGGGTTTGTAAACGTCCACACTATCGTGGCTTGCAGACTCACGGTGCTTGAGATGTCGGTGAATTTTATTTTTATATTGTTTTGAGGGAATCAATATAAAAGGATAAAATTCGAAGTTTTGATCGGTATATTTATTTGTGATTCTCTGATTTTCAAATGGTTTTATCTCACTTATTATTAACTAAAAGAAATTATATTTACTTGTCCAAATTAGATGATTAGAAAAGAATCTTGGTTTCGAATTTTACTGCTTAAGAAAATACATGTGTGTTCTCACAAAGGACGTCTCATGATGCCTATTAAAGTCTCTAGTGAAGAGATGAGAGGTTCATAGAAATATGATGGTCTCATGTAACTCTTCGGATACTTGAGTAATTTAAAAGGCGGTAGGTCATGATTGAATTTGATGAATGAATTGGAAATACATGGAATAGAAGTTGAAGGGGAAACCTAAGTCAATTTTATTCTTCATAATTGCCTAGATGTTTTGAGTAAGTTTCTCATGAATTACAAGAGGTTGTATATAGTGGGAAACTTCTGACAAAACATGTGATAAAGAAAATTCAATTTCATAAAAGGAGTGAACAAGGATAGAATCTTACTTACTAGTTGTTTAAACATGATTAGTGATGGCATCTACTGACACGAAGTGTGTAGATACTGGAATCACTGAATGTTCATTACTAAGTGAGGATAAGATTGTTATGACATGGGTAAAACTACAAGACTAGTGGCCATTGCAGTGGGAGTTGTTTATTTATCTTACGATATGAATAAACGTTTGATTTTGTAAAGTTGTCTTTACTTACGTTTTCATAGAAAGAATTTGATTTCGGTTTCTATGCATTAATAGATGGATACTCCATTTCATTTAAATGACATGGTCATTATAATGAAGGATAGAGTCGTAATCTGTTATGGTACGTTGATGGACAATTTGTATACTCTTAAATCATGTATATTCCACAGATGCAACAAATAGTAATTAATAATGCATCTTCTGATCTTAGTAAGAGAAAGTAACCTTCTGAGATGAACTAAACATGCATTTGGCGTCTAAGACTAGATCATTTTACTTGAGTAGGACTCAAAAGTTGATAGCAGATGGACCGTAAGGTTTATCTGAAGTGGAAACTATCGGACTTGCGAGTCTTACTTGGAAGTAAAAATGATTAATTACCTTTTCAAGGTAAAGGGGTGTAGAGCCAAAGATATATATGTTGGAATTGGTTCATTCTGATTCAAGCGGGCCTAATATTATCTAGGCGAGAGGTGGTTATGAATAATCGAAGATTATTCTAGATACCGATATATTTATTTGATGCACTGCATGTCTAAATTATTTGATTTATTCAAGAATTACAAGGTTGGTACAGTAAAGCATCATGGAAAATATATCAAGTAATGACGATTTAATCGTCATTACGAGTACCTCTTAGGATAATTAGGAACTATTAATCAGAGGTTGAGATTAAATCTCAAGTGGTCTACACCGGGCATGCTCCAGCTGAATGGTGTGGTGGATAGAAGGAATAAGACTCTTATGGTAGTGATTAGATAGATGATGAATTATTTGGAATTACTTAATTCATTTTATGGATAAGCCCTAGAAACAGTAATTCATTTGAATGTTTGTCTGTTTGTGGGATATGCTATAAAAATGAAAGTGATTTATTTAGTCTAAAAGATCGAAGGGTGATTGTTAACACAAACACTAGATTTTTGGAAAGGGACTATGTAATAAATCACAAACCCATGTATGAGTTGTTCTAAAGGTAGTGAGAAGAAAACACAAAGTATAAGTACTAAGTGTACAAGAGGATATACCACAAGGTAAACTGCAATGCGTGTCACGTCTGATACACAATTACATGTAGTGCCTTGTCGCAGTGGGAGTATTATTCGACAACCCGTGAGATACATGTTTTGGGAAAGTCGTAAGACTTGATCCTTAGTAAACATGGTATTATCCCAGGGATACGACGTTGTACTACAATAATAATATTTTAGTGGAATATATTATTATTATTGGACTTAAGTATAAGCTTTGGGCTAAGCTTGGATACTTAAGCCCAATGGAGGCCCAACCCAATTTCTCCTCCTGGTCCCTGCTGTAGCCCATGTATATAAGTCACCTCAACTTATCTGGAACCCTAATCTAATCTAATCTAACTGATTATTCACGTGTGATGAGGGTTGAGAGCAGATTGAGGAGGTCTCGTAGATCGTCGCCCACACGACGTCGAGATCGGACTTGGGACATACAGCAGAAGATCAGAAGGTAGTTTGCTGCTGCTGTCTTCGATCTTGAAAAATTTGTATAAATTCGTACATTGCTCAGAATTTGATGATCAATATACTGACGGAAAGCCGTCGAAGAGAGGATCGTCTGAACGCAAAGATCACTCAATTATGATATAAGACGAGGAAGTTATGGCCATTCTCGTGAGACTGCGCAGGCTGCCTGCGAGAATTAATCTTCATCAACATACCCTGGTGAACGGTAATCGTTTCTATGATTTATTGCTTCCGCTGTGTTAGAAACGTATGTATCCTAACGGGTCACGTTAACCAAACGATCCAAAAGCCAACAACAGTTACTCTAGATAAAATGCACATTAATATTCTTTCTCAACACGCCAAGTGCTAAAGTTCACAATTCAATATCGACGTGAATACTTGAAATGATCAAACATATAAACATATATGACTGCATGTCCCACACCTGTGACGTTGACTGAGCCTATAATAGACTGATCCATCTAACGATCATCCTCTAGAGTATTAGTATTTGGCAAATGGACAGGTGCCCCGTTAGATCTAACTCACCCGGGTTTGCCAAGCCACGGGCAACTTGGTTGTCACTATAACTCACCCGAACCGCGACAATTCGGGCTACTTAATCAATGTCGCTCCAACTCACCCGAACCGTGACCAATTCGGGCTACTTAACCTTGGTACCAGGTATACATATGCATATGCATCATAAGGTGAAATAACGACTCAAGTTAGAGTCTTAATTGGCACATAAGTCACAAGAATAACCAGAAATCAATATGCAAATAATTCGCAATAAAGGCTATCAGATATCGAGCCGGCAAGGCTCTTCAACATAAGTTAAACTCAACAATACCCATAACATATGGCCAACCAGAACTCTGTATGCAATAATATAGGATAATCGTTGGACCATATTGCTCTAACCAGAACAATCGAGCCAATCAGGCTCTTAACACATAACACATTTCCAAATAATTTTCTTATCAATTAACTACAGCTAAAATAAACGCACATGTATCGAGGGTCCACACTTCCCACAAGAGAAGGCGTTCCCGAATTATCAACTCACAAGAAAGTGATTAACTCTCTCCAAAATCTGAAGTCGGTCCTTTGCCCTTCGTCGATGGTTCTTTACCTAGTAAAGAGATGAGCAATTAAAGACAAATCAAATATAACTAACTATTAGCGGTAACATCGTCTTTCATTGTCAAAATAAATCTTAATCGAGCTCGAGCGAGTCGATATTAAATAAGAACAGCCCGTATCTCCTCAACATCATCTCCCAATCTCACATAACCAGCTTTAGATCATTTCTTAAACAAAACGATAGGAAATAAATTTGAATTCGACATAAATATTCTGAAATTTTTCAGCTAGCGGCAGTTTACAAGAAAAATCATAACTAATTGTAGAAAAATCGAATTGAGGAGTTTCAAAGAAAGGAAGCATGCATCATAAGAAGCTCAATCCAAAGGAATGTTGATGATTAGTGCTTGTGATTACCAAAGTTGAGAAAGGAAGAAAGAAAAGTGGAGAAGTTGGAGAAATTGGCCATCTCTTCGATTACTTACACTTGCTTAGTCACTATTATCCATATCTTCCTACCCTACCAAAGAGCCTATCATTACATCCTAATTAAAGACCTTTTTGATCATTGATTGAAACTTTGGTGGTTTGTGAATATAGTCCGCGAGCAAGCTTATAGCGAGTCGAGCCAATCGATTAATGAGTGTGATTTACCCTATTTCAAAAGAGTGTTGAGAGACATCAATATCCATTGTGAGGCTTGGACGTAAAAGGGACTATATTACACTTTATTCTCTTTTGATTGAACTTGTTAATTTCTCATGTCATGAGTTTAATGTTGTAGGATGCCTTAGCATAATTTGTAATTCTTGTTGCTAATGATGTGTTGTTACTTATGTTCGTTTAGTCTTTTCCTAGGTGAAAATCACTCTCCTTGGTTTATCATTTTCGTTGTGCGGGGACGCACAACACTTTAAGTTTGGGGGTGTGATGAGTGATATTTTCACCTAGATTTTAGTGTCTTTTTATATGTGTTTTTGTATATTTTTATCCGTATTTTATGTGTTATTTGGTTGTGTTTTGTGTTTTCATGGAAATGTGTGTGAATGAGCTTAAACCTACTATTTTCACTTTTTATTTGATGCTAAATAGGATAAGGAAGATGTAGGAAAAAGCGGAACTCAATTTGGAGTTGAAACGAGGGAGAACGAGCCAAAACAGTGAAGGAATCAGGGCAGCAGCAACACGACTGGCCGTGTCGGTGGCACGAGCCGTGTCGCAGTACACGACTCGTGTAGCTAACACGGGCCTGTCCAGAATGGTCGTGCGGCAACATCTATTCATCCAACACGACCACCACTTGGCCGTGTTGCGGAGCTCGACTCGTGTTGCAGCACACGACCCGTGTAGCCAACACGGGCCTGTAAGCGATGGCCGTGCGGGAGCATCAGTTCACGCAACACGGGCACCTCATGGCCGTGTTGCGCCACACGACTCGTGTCGTGTCTTGGATCAGAAAAAAATCAGAATCCTTCTAGAAGGCCCAAAAGGGTATAAATACCCCTCCATTCATATTTTATAAAAAAATCCGATTTCCACCCCTTCCACACACACCTCACACACCATTTCTTCCATTTTCCACCATCATCTTCATCCATTCTTCATCCACCCATCTACACTTGATCCCCTCCATCAAATCCACCATCCAAGTGATCAAGGAAGCAAGGGAGAGTGAGATCACAAGAAGAAGAAGGAGATCTCCATTGAAGCACTTCAAAGGGGGAATCTAATTCTAATTTTTGTGCATTTCTTTATAGATTGATCATGTTTTGTAAGGATCTTAATGTCTATGTTAATTTTCTTATGGCTATGAGAGGCTAATCTCCTTTGTGAGATTAGCTCCATGATTGGTGTTGGATAATTTAGTTTTTATGCAAATTGATTTTAATCTTGAATGGGCTTTGTGTTATTTCTATCATTGATTGTTGATTGCTTGATGTATATGATGATTTGTGTGATTAATTGTCATGGGCATGTGATTAGATTGAGAAATCAATTATGTGTTTAGGATAGTTCATTGAATCATTTCATCATACACTTCATGTGCATTAATTTAGAATGAGATAGAGATATCCTTCTAGATTTAGAACCCTTTGATAGAACATTTGATTAGCTTAATCGAGAGGTTGGTTGATTAAATGAGGAGACCCAAACAATTAGTGAATTCATAGTACCTTAAAAGGGAATATTGCTTATGATTTAGTACCTAATTAGGGAACTCATAGAGTAATTAGTACCTAGTGGGAGGTGTTTGCTATTGTCTCGATCCTATGTGCGTTTGGGAGCCTTGTTGAGGGCCTACATCCTATCCATCTCGAGAGAGAGTTTAGGTGGAGTTAGTGATCGCTTCTATACCTTGTCCATGAGAGATTAGAATTAATTGCATAATTACTTAATTATCTATGCCATGATTGTTGTTAATCTCATCCTTGCATCATTTGGAACCCTTTTATCTTTGCATACATTTTATCTTTATTTCTTGCTTTAGCATAATTGCATTCATTTGCTCCTATCCTCTCTTCCGTCGTCCTTATAAAATCACGATAAACTTGAGATCGCTTAAACTCTAGTACCTTCCTCCTTGTGGTTCGATAATTTCTTTAATTGGTCATGCCCACTATATTATGGCTAATCAAATGGCGCCGTTGCCGGGGAGGTAACGGTCGCTAGTAGTTTGACGAAGGATTGTTTAGAGTGGTCTTAATAAGGACATTATTTTATTTTTTATTTTTTTTTGCATCTTATATTTGCTTTGGAAAATTTTGTTCTAATTTTTCTTTCTTTTATAGGTGCATACCTTGAGAAGGAAGAAGAAGGAGAGCAACCCCAAAAATATGAGCTACATGGATACTCTTCGAGATATGGTGAATAGAAGTGTTCATTCCGCTATGAACACACAAGGAAATTTTCAAGGATTTCAAATGCCAAATTGGGAGCCTAATTTGCAACCGGATTATGGAGTACAAGATATGCAATTCCAACAACAAGGTTATGAGAATTTTGGAGTTCCTCATCAAATGCATCATCAAGTATACCCTCAAGGTGTGGAAGATGTTTTTCAAGGAAATTTTTCTAGTCATCAAGAAGGAAATCAACCACATCTATGGGGAAATTTTCAAGACTCCAACACCTCTTATTCCACCCAAAGTGACCACATAGCAATGTTTGGAGAAAAGATGTTTGAAATGGTTATGGATCGCATAGAGAAGGAGAGTAAGTTTAATGAAATGTGGATGGATCGAATCGGAAATTGGTGTGACATGGTGACAAGTGCAATAGTAGCATTCGGTGCTAGATTGGATTCCATTGAGCACCAAGTTAGTCAAGTTGTATCCACCGTTGAGAACAACAAGCCTTCTTCCTCTATTAAGGATCGGAACAAGACTAGTTTGGGGGTTGATGAGGTTATAAAGGAAAGAAGAGAAAGGATGCCTAAGTGGGTGAAAGCTAAAGAGTTGAAAGAAGAGTTGAAGGGGGAATTCGATAGATTTGTCGAGTCTCTTGAAGAGATGGTAGAGAAAGTCAAGATTCAAAATCAAAAAGAGATTCATGCCATTATGGAAGAAAGGAAACCTCCGGAAACTAAGATCATGGATTCTACTCCCCACAAGCCAAAACCTTCTCATTCTATTGAAATTTCAAATTCTCTTAAGAACTTCCATGATTTCATTGATAAAAATTTATTTGGTGATTGTAGGAAAAAGGTTGCAAGAGGGCACCAACACTTGTCAATGCCCGAATTCTTACCGGGGGATGTGGTTGAAGTTCAAAATTCACATAGAGCTCCATGGAAGAAGTGGAACAAGTGGAAAGGGCCATTTCTTGTGAAGAACGCCTTCGGAGAACAATTGCTTGAGCTATTTAACAAGAAGGGAACCGTTCTAGTGGTTGAACGGGAGAGCACAAGGCACTACTTCAAGAAGAAACCTATGATAGTGCCTAAGGACTATTCAAGACCACCATGAGCTAAAGACTATCGTCCGGCTTGAAGACGTTAAACTTAGCGCTCGATGGGAGGCAACCCATCATTATCTTTATTGCTTTATTTAATGCTTTCATTAAGGATTGTGGATTTGTTATTTCTTGCATTTTTGGCATGTAGGTTGATTGTGCTTGTGAGGAATACGCGTATTGAAGACACGAAGAGTGCTTGATTTGAAATGTGATAGTAAGTCACACAACTTTTTGCAAACTTACCTCGAAACTCTTGTTTCAATTTAAGTTTGGGGGGATATGGCGTGGTGTGACATACTTTGTCTTGAAAGCATATACTTTTCGTATTTTTGAGCTAAAATTTTAAAATTTTTCTCATGAGTTTGGTTTGATTTTGGTATGATTGGTCGTGTTGAAGTGCATGATAGTCCATATTTTTAATGAAATTGTTGAGCTAATGGTTTTGTTGAGCATGTATGAAGGGTATTGGAAGCACGAATTGAGCTCGGAGCTAACAACTTCCACTATCAAATGCTTATTGAGGGAGTTCATTCTACACCCTACCACTTTTATGTGCTTAGCATAATTTAATTTGATTTGTATTGATGTGATTAGCATGCTACTTCATGTGTTATGTTTTTTGGGATGTTTATTTTCATTAGTTAGGATTTTCTTTTCAATCAAAGGTTGGGATGATTGTGAGCTTACATTGTTTATGGATGATTTGAATGTGTGCTTCATTGTTTAATGATAGTGATTTTTATTCTTGCATGTTATGTGTTTTTGTTTTGTTTATTGTTTGTTGAGTCTTTATTTTATGTTTTGTGTGTTTTCTTATTTTTGTCTTGGTATGTTTGGAGGTTTGTTTTGGGATGTTGTGAGTCATTTTTGAACATGAGTGGTGATATGTTGTGGTAGTAAGTGATGACAAGTTATGATTAAGAATCTCTACACTTTCGAATTGTGACATGTTTTACTTAACTTGTTCAATTTTGAGATGGATGTGGTGTAATAAGTTTCTTAAGGTCCGAGCACAAGCTTGTGAGCGTTTGAGCCTCAACCGTGCATACATGGTATTTTTCTTCATGAGTGGATTGGTTGTGTTTGATAAGCTAGAATTTGCTCAAGGACTATAGGAACGAGCCCAATTTGTGGAGATTAGTGACATGATCTAAGGCCATCCTTGTTATTATAGTCATTACCTTATATTTTCCTACCATGAACATCATCCCTAGTCAACCATTTTGAGCCTTTAAGCCTTTTTATTGTGAATATAGCACATTACAAGCCATGATTACCCACTTAAGCCTTACATATATACCATTTGTGTGGGTGATTGAGGAGATGGTAACTAGAAAGGTTTGATAAGGAAGAAAAAGAAAAAGGAAATGGTAAACAAGCAAGAAAAAGGATGAAAAAGAGCATAAAAAATAATGAACATGCAACCTCAAAACAAGAAAAATGAGTAAAGCAACAACAAGATGCTCAAGGAAATAAAAATTCAAAGAAAGGAAGCATGCATCATAAGAAGCTCAATCCAAAGGAATGTTGATGATTAGTGCTTGTGATTACCAAAGTTGAGAAAGGAAGAAAGAAAAGTGGAGAAGTTGGAGAAATTGGCCATCTCTTCGATTACTTACACTTGCTTAGTCACTATTATCCATATCTTCCTACCCTACCAAAGAGCCTATCATTACATCCTAATTAAAGACCTTTTTGATCATTGATTGAAACTTTGGTGGTTTGTGAATATAGTCCGCGAGCAAGCTTATAGCGAGTCGAGCCAATCGATTAATGAGTGTGATTTACCCTATTTCAAAAGAGTGTTGAGAGACATCAATATCCATTGTGAGGCTTGGACGTAAAAGGGACTATATTACACTTTATTCTCTTTTGATTGAACTTGTTAATTTCTCATGTCATGAGTTTAATGTTGTAGGATGCCTTAGCAAAATTTGTAATTCTTGTTGCTAATGATGTGTTGTTACTTATGTTCGTTTAGTCTTTTCCTAGGTGAAAATCACTCTCCTTGGTTTATCATTTTCGTTGTGCGGGGACGCACAACACTTTAAGTTTGGGGGTGTGATGAGTGATATTTTCACCTAGATTTTAGTGTCTTTTTATATGTGTTTTTGTATATTTTTATCCGTATTTTATGTGTTATTTGGTTGTGTTTTGTGTTTTCATGGAAATGTGTGTGAATGAGCTTAAACCTACTATTTTCACTTTTTATTTGATGCTAAATAGGATAAGGAAGATGTAGGAAAAAGCGGAACTCAATTTGGAGTTGAAACGAGGGAGAACGAGCCAAAACAGTGAAGGAATCAGGGCAGCAGCAACACGACTGGCCGTGTCGGTGGCACGAGCCGTGTCGCAGTACACGACTCGTGTAGCTAACACGGGCCTGTCCAGAATGGTCGTGCGGCAACATCTATTCATCCAACACGACCACCACTTGGCCGTGTTGCGGAGCTCGACTCGTGTTGCAGCACACGACCCGTGTAGCCAACACGGGCCTGTAAGCGATGGCCGTGCGGGAGCATCAGTTCACGCAACACGGGCACCTCATGGCCGTGTTGCGCCACACGACTCGTGTCGTGTCTTGGATCAGAAAAAAATCAGAATCCTTCTAGAAGGCCCAAAAGGGTATAAATACCCCTCCATTCATATTTTATAAAAAAATCCGATTTCCACCCCTTCCACACACACCTCACACACCATTTCTTCCATTTTCCACCATCATCTTCATCCATTCTTCATCCACCCATCTACACTTGATCCCCTCCATCAAATCCACCATCCAAGTGATCAAGGAAGCAAGGGAGAGTGAGATCACAAGAAGAAGAAGGAGATCTCCATTGAAGCACTTCAAAGGGGGAATCTAATTCTAATTTTTGTGCATTTCTTTATAGATTGATCATGTTTTGTAAGGATCTTAATGTCTATGTTAATTTTCTTATGGCTATGAGAGGCTAATCTCCTTTGTGAGATTAGCTCCATGATTGGTGTTGGATAATTTAGTTTTTATGCAAATTGATTTTAATCTTGAATGGGCTTTGTGTTATTTCTATCATTGATTGTTGATTGCTTGATGTATATGATGATTTGTGTGATTAATTGTCATGGGCATGTGATTAGATTGAGAAATCAATTATGTGTTTAGGATAGTTCATTGAATCATTTCATCATACACTTCATGTGCATTAATTTAGAATGAGATAGAGATATCCTTCTAGATTTAGAACCCTTTGATAGAACATTTGATTAGCTTAATCGAGAGGTTGGTTGATTAAATGAGGAGACCCAAACAATTAGTGAATTCATAGTACCTTAAAAGGGAATATTGCTTATGATTTAGTACCTAATTAGGGAACTCATAGAGTAATTAGTACCTAGTGGGAGGTGTTTGCTATTGTCTCGATCCTATGTGCGTTTGGGAGCCTTGTTGAGGGCCTACATCCTATCCATCTCGAGAGAGAGTTTAGGTGGAGTTAGTGATCGCTTCTATACCTTGTCCATGAGAGATTAGAATTAATTGCATAATTACTTAATTATCTATGCCATGATTGTTGTTAATCTCATCCTTGCATCATTTGGAACCCTTTTATCTTTGCATACATTTTATCTTTATTTCTTGCTTTAGCATAATTGCATTCATTTGCTCCTATCCTCTCTTCCGTCGTCCTTATAAAATCACGATAAACTTGAGATCGCTTAAACTCTATTACCTTCCTCCTTGTGGTTCGATAATTTCTTTAATTGGTCATGCCCACTATATTATGGCTAATCAAATGGCGCCGTTGCCGGGGAGGTAACGGTCGCTAGTAGTTTGACGAAGGATTGTTTAGAGTGGTCTTAATAAGGACATTATTTTATTTTTTATTTTTTTTTGCATCTTATATTTGCTTTGGAAAATTTTGTTCTAATTTTTCTTTCTTTTATAGGTGCATACCTTGAGAAGGAAGAAGAAGGAGAGCAACCCCAAAAATATGAGCTACATGGATACTCTTCGAGATATGGTGAATAGAAGTGTTCATTCCGCTATGAACACACAAGGAAATTTTCAAGGATTTCAAATGCCAAATTGGGAGCCTAATTTGCAACCGGATTATGGAGTACAAGATATGCAATTCCAACAACAAGGTTATGAGAATTTTGGAGTTCCTCATCAAATGCATCATCAAGTATACCCTCAAGGTGTGGAAGATGTTTTTCAAGGAAATTTTTCTAGTCATCAAGAAGGAAATCAACCACATCTATGGGGAAATTTTCAAGACTCCAACACCTCTTATTCCACCCAAAGTGACCACATAGCAATGTTTGGAGAAAAGATGTTTGAAATGGTTATGGATCGCATAGAGAAGGAGAGTAAGTTTAATGAAATGTGGATGGATCGAATCGGAAATTGGTGTGACATGGTGACAAGTGCAATAGTAGCATTCGGTGCTAGATTGGATTCCATTGAGCACCAAGTTAGTCAAGTTGTATCCACCGTTGAGAACAACAAGCCTTCTTCCTCTATTAAGGATCGGAACAAGACTAGTTTGGGGGTTGATGAGGTTATAAAGGAAAGAAGAGAAAGGATGCCTAAGTGGGTGAAAGCTAAAGAGTTGAAAGAAGAGTTGAAGGGGGAATTCGATAGATTTGTCGAGTCTCTTGAAGAGATGGTAGAGAAAGTCAAGATTCAAAATCAAAAAGAGATTCATGCCATTATGGAAGAAAGGAAACCTCCGGAAACTAAGATCATGGATTCTACTCCCCACAAGCCAAAACCTTCTCATTCTATTGAAATTTCAAATTCTCTTAAGAACTTCCATGATTTCATTGATAAAAATTTATTTGGTGATTGTAGGAAAAAGGTTGCAAGAGGGCACCAACACTTGTCAATGCCCGAATTCTTACCGGGGGATGTGGTTGAAGTTCAAAATTCACATAGAGCTCCATGGAAGAAGTGGAACAAGTGGAAAGGGCCATTTCTTGTGAAGAACGCCTTCGGAGAACAATTGCTTGAGCTATTTAACAAGAAGGGAACCGTTCTAGTGGTTGAACGGGAGAGCACAAGGCACTACTTCAAGAAGAAACCTATGATAGTGCCTAAGGACTATTCAAGACCACCATGAGCTAAAGACTATCGTCCGGCTTGAAGACGTTAAACTTAGCGCTCGATGGGAGGCAACCCATCATTATCTTTATTGCTTTATTTAATGCTTTCATTAAGGATTGTGGATTTGTTATTTCTTGCATTTTTGGCATGTAGGTTGATTGTGCTTGTGAGGAATACGCGTATTGAAGACACGAAGAGTGCTTGATTTGAAATGTGATAGTAAGTCACACAACTTTTTGCAAACTTACCTCGAAACTCTTGTTTCAATTTAAGTTTGGGGGGATATGGCGTGGTGTGACATACTTTGTCTTGAAAGCATATACTTTTCGTATTTTTGAGCTAAAATTTTAAAATTTTTCTCATGAGTTTGGTTTGATTTTGGTATGATTGGTCGTGTTGAAGTGCATGATAGTCCATATTTTTAATGAAATTGTTGAGCTAATGGTTTTGTTGAGCATGTATGAAGGGTATTGGAAGCACGAATTGAGCTCGGAGCTAACAACTTCCACTATCAAATGCTTATTGAGGGAGTTCATTCTACACCCTACCACTTTTATGTGCTTAGCATAATTTAATTTGATTTGTATTGATGTGATTAGCATGCTACTTCATGTGTTATGTTTTTTGGGATGTTTATTTTCATTAGTTAGGATTTTCTTTTCAATCAAAGGTTGGGATGATTGTGAGCTTACATTGTTTATGGATGATTTGAATGTGTGCTTCATTGTTTAATGATAGTGATTTTTATTCTTGCATGTTATGTGTTTTTGTTTTGTTTATTGTTTGTTGAGTCTTTATTTTATGTTTTGTGTGTTTTCTTATTTTTGTCTTGGTATGTTTGGAGGTTTGTTTTGGGATGTTGTGAGTCATTTTTGAACATGAGTGGTGATATGTTGTGGTAGTAAGTGATGACAAGTTATGATTAAGAATCTCTACACTTTCGAATTGTGACATGTTTTACTTAACTTGTTCAATTTTGAGATGGATGTGGTGTAATAAGTTTCTTAAGGTCCGAGCACAAGCTTGTGAGCGTTTGAGCCTCAACCGTGCATACATGGTATTTTTCTTCATGAGTGGATTGGTTGTGTTTGATAAGCTAGAATTTGCTCAAGGACTATAGGAACGAGCCCAATTTGTGGAGATTAGTGACATGATCTAAGGCCATCCTTGTTATTATAGTCATTACCTTATATTTTCCTACCATGAACATCATCCCTAGTCAACCATTTTGAGCCTTTAAGCCTTTTTATTGTGAATATAGCACATTACAAGCCATGATTACCCACTTAAGCCTTACATATATACCATTTGTGTGGGTGATTGAGGAGATGGTAACTAGAAAGGTTTGATAAGGAAGAAAAAGAAAAAGGAAATGGTAAACAAGCAAGAAAAAGGATGAAAAAGAGCATAAAAAAGAATGAACATGCAACCTCAAAACAAGAAAAATGAGTAAAGCAACAACAAGATGCTCAAGGAAATAAAAATTCAAAGAAAGGAAGCATGCATCATAAGAAGCTCAATCCAAAGGAATGTTGATGATTAGTGCTTGTGATTACCAAAGTTGAGAAAGGAAGAAAGAAAAGTGGAGAAGTTGGAGAAATTGGCCATCTCTTCGATTACTTACACTTGCTTAGTCACTATTATCCATATCTTCCTACCCTACCAAAGAGCCTATCATTACATCCTAATTAAAGACCTTTTTGATCATTGATTGAAACTTTGGTGGTTTGTGAATATAGTCCGCGAGCAAGCTTATAGCGAGTCGAGCCAATCGATTAATGAGTGTGATTTACCCTATTTCAAAAGAGTGTTGAGAGACATCAATATCCATTGTGAGGCTTGGACGTAAAAGGGACTATATTACACTTTATTCTCTTTTGATTGAACTTGTTAATTTCTCATGTCATGAGTTTAATGTTGTAGGATGCCTTAGCAAAATTTGTAATTCTTGTTGCTAATGATGTGTTGTTACTTATGTTCGTTTAGTCTTTTCCTAGGTGAAAATCACTCTCCTTGGTTTATCATTTTCGTTGTGCGGGGACGCACAACACTTTAAGTTTGGGGGTGTGATGAGTGATATTTTCACCTAGATTTTAGTGTCTTTTTATATGTGTTTTTGTATATTTTTATCCGTATTTTATGTGTTATTTGGTTGTGTTTTGTGTTTTCATGGAAATGTGTGTGAATGAGCTTAAACCTACTATTTTCACTTTTTATTTGATGCTAAATAGGATAAGGAAGATGTAGGAAAAAGCGGAACTCAATTTGGAGTTGAAACGAGGGAGAACGAGCCAAAACAGTGAAGGAATCAGGGCAGCAGCAACACGACTGGCCGTGTCGGTGGCACGAGCCGTGTCGCAGTACACGACTCGTGTAGCTAACACGGGCCTGTCCAGAATGGTCGTGCGGCAACATCTATTCATCCAACACGACCACCACTTGGCCGTGTTGCGGAGCTCGACTCGTGTTGCAGCACACGACCCGTGTAGCCAACACGGGCCTGTAAGCGATGGCCGTGCGGGAGCATCAGTTCACGCAACACGGGCACCTCATGGCCGTGTTGCGCCACACGACTCGTGTCGTGTCTTGGATCAGAAAAAAATCAGAATCCTTCTAGAAGGCCCAAAAGGGTATAAATACCCCTCCATTCATATTTTATAAAAAAATCCGATTTCCACCCCTTCCACACACACCTCACACACCATTTCTTCCATTTTCCACCATCATCTTCATCCATTCTTCATCCACCCATCTACACTTGATCCCCTCCATCAAATCCACCATCCAAGTGATCAAGGAAGCAAGGGAGAGTGAGATCACAAGAAGAAGAAGGAGATCTCCATTGAAGCACTTCAAAGGGGGAATCTAATTCTAATTTTTGTGCATTTCTTTATAGATTGATCATGTTTTGTAAGGATCTTAATGTCTATGTTAATTTTCTTATGGCTATGAGAGGCTAATCTCCTTTGTGAGATTAGCTCCATGATTGGTGTTGGATAATTTAGTTTTTATGCAAATTGATTTTAATCTTGAATGGGCTTTGTGTTATTTCTATCATTGATTGTTGATTGCTTGATGTATATGATGATTTGTGTGATTAATTGTCATGGGCATGTGATTAGATTGACAAATCAATTATGTGTTTAGGATAGTTCATTGAATCATTTCATCATACACTTCATGTGCATTAATTTAGAATGAGATAGAGATATCCTTCTAGATTTAGAACCCTTTGATAGAACATTTGATTAGCTTAATCGAGAGGTTGGTTGATTAAATGAGGAGACCCAAACAATTAGTGAATTCATAGTACCTTAAAAGGGAATATTGCTTATGATTTAGTACCTAATTAGGGAACTCATAGAGTAATTAGTACCTAGTGGGAGGTGTTTGCTATTGTCTCGATCCTATGTGCGTTTGGGAGCCTTGTTGAGGGCCTACATCCTATCCATCTCGAGAGAGAGTTTAGGTGGAATTAGTGATCGCTTCTATACCTTGTCCATGAGAGATTAGAATTAATTGCATAATTACTTAATTATCTATGCCATGATTGTTGTTAATCTCATCCTTGCATCATTTGGAACCCTTTTATCTTTGCATACATTTTATCTTTATTTCTTGCTTTAGCATAATTGCATTCATTTGCTCCTATCCTCTCTTCCGTCGTCCTTATAAAATCACGATAAACTTGAGATCGCTTAAACTCTAGTACCTTCCTCCCTGTGGTTCGATAATTTCTTTAATTGGTCATGCCCACTATATTATGGCTAATCAAATGGCGCCGTTGCCGGGGAGGTAACGGTCGCTAGTAGTTTGACGAAGGATTGTTTAGAGTGGTCTTAATAAGGACATTATTTTATTTTTTATTTTTTTTTGCATCTTATATTTGCTTTGGAAAATTTTGTTCTAATTTTTCTTTCTTTTATAGGTGCATACCTTGAGAAGGAAGAAGAAGGAGAGCAACCCCAAAAATATGAGCTACATGGATACTCTTCGAGATATGGTGAATAGAAGTGTTCATTCCGCTATGAACACACAAGGAAATTTTCAAGGATTTCAAATGCCAAATTGGGAGCCTAATTTGCAACCGGATTATGGAGTACAAGATATGCAATTCCAACAACAAGGTTATGAGAATTTTGGAGTTCCTCATCAAATGCATCATCAAGTATACCCTCAAGGTGTGGAAGATGTTTTTCAAGGAAATTTTTCTAGTCATCAAGAAGGAAATCAACCACATCTATGGGGAAATTTTCAAGACTCCAACACCTCTTATTCCACCCAAAGTGACCACATAGCAATGTTTGGAGAAAAGATGTTTGAAATGGTTATGGATCGCATAGAGAAGGAGAGTAAGTTTAATGAAATGTGGATGGATCGAATCGGAAATTGGTGTGACATGGTGACAAGTGCAATAGTAGCATTCGGTGCTAGATTGGATTCCATTGAGCACCAAGTTAGTCAAGTTGTATCCACCGTTGAGAACAACAAGCCTTCTTCCTCTATTAAGGATCGGAACAAGACTAGTTTGGGGGTTGATGAGGTTATAAAGGAAAGAAGAGAAAGGATGCCTAAGTGGGTGAAAGCTAAAGAGTTGAAAGAAGAGTTGAAGGGGGAATTCGATAGATTTGTCGAGTCTCTTGAAGAGATGGTAGAGAAAGTCAAGATTCAAAATCAAAAAGAGATTCATGCCATTATGGAAGAAAGGAAACCTCCGGAAACTAAGATCATGGATTCTACTCCCCACAAGCCAAAACCTTCTCATTCTATTGAAATTTCAAATTCTCTTAAGAACTTCCATGATTTCATTGATAAAAATTTATTTGGTGATTGTAGGAAAAAGGTTGCAAGAGGGCACCAACACTTGTCAATGCCCGAATTCTTACCGGGGGATGTGGTTGAAGTTCAAAATTCACATAGAGCTCCATGGAAGAAGTGGAACAAGTGGAAAGGGCCATTTCTTGTGAAGAACGCCTTCGGAGAACAATTGCTTGAGCTATTTAACAAGAAGGGAACCGTTCTAGTGGTTGAACGGGAGAGCACAAGGCACTACTTCAAGAAGAAACCTATGATAGTGCCTAAGGACTATTCAAGACCACCATGAGCTAAAGACTATCGTCCGGCTTGAAGACGTTAAACTTAGCGCTCGATGGGAGGCAACCCATCATTATCTTTATTGCTTTATTTAATGCTTTCAATAAGGATTGTGGATTTGTTATTTCTTGCATTTTTGGCATGTAGGTTGATTGTGCTTGTGAGGAATACGCGTATTGAAGACACGAAGAGTGCTTGATTTGAAATGTGATAGTAAGTCACACAACTTTTTGCAAACTTACCTCGAAACTCTTGTTTCAATTTAAGTTTGGGGGGATATGGCGTGGTGTGACATACTTTGTCTTGAAAGCATATACTTTTCGTATTTTTGAGCTAAAATTTTAAAATTTTTCTCATGAGTTTGGTTTGATTTTGGTATGATTGGTCGTGTTGAAGTGCATGATAGTCCATATTTTTAATGAAATTGTTGAGCTAATGGTTTTGTTGAGCATGTATGAAGGGTATTGGAAGCACGAATTGAGCTCGGAGCTAACAACTTCCACTATCAAATGCTTATTGAGGGAGTTCATTCTACACCCTACCACTTTTATGTGCTTAGCATAATTTAATTCGATTTGTATTGATGTGATTAGCATGCTACTTCATGTGTTATGTTTTTTGGGATGTTTATTTTCATTAGTTAGGATTTTCTTTTCAATCAAAGGTTGGGATGATTGTGAGCTTACATTGTTTATGGATGATTTGAATGTGTGCTTCATTGTTTAATGATAGTGATTTTTATTCTTGCATGTTATGTGTTTTTGTTTTGTTTATTGTTTGTTGAGTCTTTATTTTATGTTTTGTGTGTTTTCTTATTTTTGTCTTGGTATGTTTGGAGGTTTGTTTTGGGATGTTGTGAGTCATTTTTGAACATGAGTGGTGATATGTTGTGGTAGTAAGTGATGACAAGTTATGATTAAGAATCTCTACACTTTCGAATTGTGACATGTTTTACTTAACTTGTTCAATTTTGAGATGGATGTGGTGTAATAAGTTTCTTAAGGTCCGAGCACAAGCTTGTGAGCGTTTGAGCCTCAACCGTGCATACATGGTATTTTTCTTCATGAGTGGATTGGTTGTGTTTGATAAGCTAGAATTTGCTCAAGGACTATAGGAACGAGCCCAATTTGTGGAGATTAGTGACATGATCTAAGGCCATCCTTGTTATTATAGTCATTACCTTATATTTTCCTACCATGAACATCATCCCTAGTCAACCATTTTGAGCCTTTAAGCCTTTTTATTGTGAATATAGCACATTACAAGCCATGATTACCCACTTAAGCCTTACATATATACCATTTGTGTGGGTGATTGAGGAGATGGTAACTAGAAAGGTTTGATAAGGAAGAAAAAGAAAAAGGAAATGGTAAACAAGCAAGAAAAAGGATGAAAAAGAGCATAAAAAAGAATGAACATGCAACCTCAAAACAAGAAAAATGAGTAAAGCAACAACAAGATGCTCAAGGAAATAAAAATTCAAAGAAAGGAAGCATGCATCATAAGAAGCTCAATCCAAAGGAATGTTGATGATTAGTGCTTGTGATTACCAAAGTTGAGAAAGGAAGAAAGAAAAGTGGAGAAGTTGGAGAAATTGGCCATCTCTTCGATTACTTACACTTGCTTAGTCACTATTATCCATATCTTCCTACCCTACCAAAGAGCCTATCATTACATCCTAATTAAAGACCTTTTTGATCATTGATTGAAACTTTGGTGGTTTGTGAATATAGTCCGCGAGCAAGCTTATAGCGAGTCGAGCCAATCGATTAATGAGTGTGATTTACCCTATTTCAAAAGAGTGTTGAGAGACATCAATATCCATTGTGAGGCTTGGACGTAAAAGGGACTATATTACACTTTATTCTCTTTTGATTGAACTTGTTAATTTCTCATGTCATGAGTTTAATGTTGTAGGATGCCTTAGCATAATTTGTAATTCTTGTTGCTAATGATGTGTTGTTACTTATGTTCGTTTAGTCTTTTCCTAGGTGAAAATCACTCTCCTTGGTTTATCATTTTCGTTGTGCGGGGACGCACAACACTTTAAGTTTGGGGGTGTGATGAGTGATATTTTCACCTAGATTTTAGTGTCTTTTTATACGTGTTTTTGTATATTTTTATCCGTATTTTATGTGTTATTTGGTTGTGTTTTGTGTTTTCATGGAAATGTGTGTGAATGAGCTTAAACCTACTATTTTCACTTTTTATTTGATGCTAAATAGGATAAGGAAGATGTAGGAAAAAGCGGAACTCAATTTGGAGTTGAAACGAGGGAGAACGAGCCAAAACAGTGAAGGAATCAGGGCAGCAGCAACACGACTGGCCGTGTCGGTGGCACGAGCCGTGTCGCAGTACACGACTCGTGTAGCTAACACGGGCCTGTCCAGAATGGTCGTGCGGCAACATCTATTCATCCAACACGACCACCACTTGGCCGTGTTGCGGAGCTCGACTCGTGTTGCAGCACACGACCCGTGTAGCCAACACGGGCCTGTAAGCGATGGCCGTGCGGGAGCATCAGTTCACGCAACACGGGCACCTCATGGCCGTGTTGCGCCACACGACTCGTGTCGTGTCTTGGATCAGAAAAAAATCAGAATCCTTCTAGAAGGCCCAAAAGGGTATAAATACCCCTCCATTCATATTTTATAAAAAAATCCGATTTCCACCCCTTCCACACACACCTCACACACCATTTCTTCCATTTTCCACCATCATCTTCATCCATTCTTCATCCACCCATCTACACTTGATCCCCTCCATCAAATCCACCATCCAAGTGATCAAGGAAGCAAGGGAGAGTGAGATCACAAGAAGAAGAAGGAGATCTCCATTGAAGCACTTCAAAGGGGGAATCTAATTCTAATTTTTGTGCATTTCTTTATAGATTGATCATGTTTTGTAAGGATCTTAATGTCTATGTTAATTTTCTTATGGCTATGAGAGGCTAATCTCCTTTGTGAGATTAGCTCCATGATTGGTGTTGGATAATTTAGTTTTTATGCAAATTGATTTTAATCTTGAATGGGCTTTGTGTTATTTCTATCATTGATTGTTGATTGCTTGATGTATATGATGATTTGTGTGATTAATTGTCATGGGCATGTGATTAGATTGACAAATCAATTATGTGTTTAGGATAGTTCATTGAATCATTTCATCATACACTTCATGTGCATTAATTTAGAATGAGATAGAGATATCCTTCTAGATTTAGAACCCTTTGATAGAACATTTGATTAGCTTAATCGAGAGGTTGGTTGATTAAATGAGGAGACCCAAACAATTAGTGAATTCATAGTACCTTAAAAGGGAATATTGCTTATGATTTAGTACCTAATTAGGGAACTCATAGAGTAATTAGTACCTAGTGGGAGGTGTTTGCTATTGTCTCGATCCTATGTGCGTTTGGGAGCCTTGTTGAGGGCCTACATCCTATCCATCTCGAGAGAGAGTTTAGGTGGAATTAGTGATCGCTTCTATACCTTGTCCATGAGAGATTAGAATTAATTGCATAATTACTTAATTATCTATGCCATGATTGTTGTTAATCTCATCCTTGCATCATTTGGAACCCTTTTATCTTTGCATACATTTTATCTTTATTTCTTGCTTTAGCATAATTGCATTCATTTGCTCCTATCCTCTCTTCCGTCGTCCTTATAAAATCACGATAAACTTGAGATCGCTTAAACTCTAGTACCTTCCTCCCTGTGGTTCGATAATTTCTTTAATTGGTCATGCCCACTATATTATGGCTAATCAAATGGCGCCGTTGCCGGGGAGGTAACGGTCGCTAGTAGTTTGACGAAGGATTGTTTAGAGTGGTCTTAATAAGGACATTATTTTATTTTTTATTTTTTTTTGCATCTTATATTTGCTTTGGAAAATTTTGTTCTAATTTTTCTTTCTTTTATAGGTGCATACCTTGAGAAGGAAGAAGAAGGAGAGCAACCCCAAAAATATGAGCTACATGGATACTCTTCGAGATATGGTGAATAGAAGTGTTCATTCCGCTATGAACACACAAGGAAATTTTCAAGGATTTCAAATGCCAAATTGGGAGCCTAATTTGCAACCGGATTATGGAGTACAAGATATGCAATTCCAACAACAAGGTTATGAGAATTTTGGAGTTCCTCATCAAATGCATCATCAAGTATACCCTCAAGGTGTGGAAGATGTTTTTCAAGGAAATTTTTCTAGTCATCAAGAAGGAAATCAACCACATCTATGGGGAAATTTTCAAGACTCCAACACCTCTTATTCCACCCAAAGTGACCACATAGCAATGTTTGGAGAAAAGATGTTTGAAATGGTTATGGATCGCATAGAGAAGGAGAGTAAGTTTAATGAAATGTGGATGGATCGAATCGGAAATTGGTGTGACATGGTGACAAGTGCAATAGTAGCATTCGGTGCTAGATTGGATTCCATTGAGCACCAAGTTAGTCAAGTTGTATCCACCGTTGAGAACAACAAGCCTTCTTCCTCTATTAAGGATCGGAACAAGACTAGTTTGGGGGTTGATGAGGTTATAAAGGAAAGAAGAGAAAGGATGCCTAAGTGGGTGAAAGCTAAAGAGTTGAAAGAAGAGTTGAAGGGGGAATTCGATAGATTTGTCGAGTCTCTTGAAGAGATGGTAGAGAAAGTCAAGATTCAAAATCAAAAAGAGATTCATGCCATTATGGAAGAAAGGAAACCTCCGGAAACTAAGATCATGGATTCTACTCCCCACAAGCCAAAACCTTCTCATTCTATTGAAATTTCAAATTCTCTTAAGAACTTCCATGATTTCATTGATAAAAATTTATTTGGTGATTGTAGGAAAAAGGTTGCAAGAGGGCACAACACTTGTCAATGCCCGAATTCTTACCGGGGGATGTGGTTGAAGTTCAAAATTCACATAGAGCTCCATGGAAGAAGTGGAACAAGTGGAAAGGGCCATTTCTTGTGAAGAACGCCTTCGGAGAACAATTGCTTGAGCTATTTAACAAGAAGGGAACCGTTCTAGTGGTTGAACGGGAGAGCACAAGGCACTACTTCAAGAAGAAACCTATGATAGTGCCTAAGGACTATTCAAGACCACCATGAGCTAAAGACTATCGTCCGGCTTGAAGACGTTAAACTTAGCGCTCGATGGGAGGCAACCCATCATTATCTTTATGCTTTATTTAATGCTTTCAATAAGGATTGTGGATTTGTTATTTCTTGCATTTTTGGCATGTAGGTTGATTGTGCTTGTGAGGAATACGCGTATTGAAGACACGAAGAGTGCTTGATTTGAAATGTGATAGTAAGTCACACAACTTTTTGCAAACTTACCTCGAAACTCTTGTTTCAATTTAAGTTTGGGGGGATATGGCGTGGGTGTGACATACTTTGTCTTGAAAGCATATACTTTTCGTATTTTTGAGCTAAAATTTTAAAATTTTTCTCATGAGTTTGGTTTGATTTTGGTATGATTGGTCGTGTTGAAGTGCATGATAGTCCATATTTTTAATGAAATTGTTGAGCTAATGGTTTTGTTGAGCATGTATGAAGGGTATTGGAAGCACGAATTGAGCTCGGAGCTAACAACTTCCACTATCAAATGCTTATTGAGGGAGTTCATTCTACACCCTACCACTTTTATGTGCTTAGCATAATTTAATTTGATTTGTATTGATGTGATTAGCATGCTACTTCATGTGTTATGTTTTTTGGGATGTTTATTTTCATTAGTTAGGATTTTCTTTTCAATCAAAGGTTGGGATGATTGTGAGCTTACATTGTTTATGGATGATTTGAATGTGTGCTTCATTGTTTAATGATAGTGATTTTTATTCTTGCATGTTATGTGTTTTTGTTTTGTTTATTGTTTGTTGAGTCTTTATTTTATGTTTTGTGTGTTTTCTTATTTTTGTCTTGGTATGTTTGGAGGTTTGTTTTGGATGTTGTGAGTCATTTTTGAACATGAGTGGTGATATGTTGTGGTAGTAAGTGATGACAAGTTATGATTAAGAATCTCTACACTTTCGAATTGTGACATGTTTTACTTAACTTGTTCAATTTTGAGATTGATGTGGTGTAATAAGTTTCTAAGGTCCGAGCACAAGCTTGTGAGCGTTTGAGCCTCAACCGTGCATACATGGTATTTTTCTTCATGAGTGGATTGGTTGTGTTTGATAAGCTAGAATTTGCTCAAGGACTATAGGAACGAGCCCAATTTGTGGAGATTAGTGACATGATCTAAGGCCATCCTTGTTATTATAGTCATTACCTTATATTTTCCTACCATGAACATCATCCCTAGTCAACCATTTTGAGCCTTTAAGCCTTTTTATTGTGAATATAGCACATTACAAGCCATGATTACCCACTTAAGCCTTACATATATACCATTTGTGTGGTGATTGAGGAGATGGTAACTAGAAAGGTTTGATAAGGAAGAAAAAGAAAAAGGAAATGGTAAACAAGCAAGAAAAAGATGAAAAAGAGCATAAAAAAGAATGAACATGCAACCTCAAAACAAGAAAAATGAGTAAAGCAACAACAAGATGCTCAAGGAAATAAAAATTCAAAGAAAGGAAAGCATGCATCATAAGAAGCTCAATCCAAAGGAATGTTGATGATTAGTGCTTGTGATTACCAAAGTTGAGAAAGGAAGAAAGAAAAGTGGAGAAGTTGGAGAAATTGGCCATCTCTTCGATTACTTACACTTGCTTAGTCACTATTATCCATATCTTCCTACCCTACCAAAGAGCCTATCATTACATCCTAATTAAAGACCTTTTTGATCATTGATTGAAACTTGGTGGTTTGTGAATATAGTCCGCGAGCAAGCTTATAGCGAGTCGAGCCAATCGATTAATGAGTGTGATTTACCCTATTTCAAAGAGTGTTGAGAGACATCAATATCCATTGTGAGGCTTGGACGTAAAAGGGACTATATTACACTTTATTCTCTTTTGATTGAACTTGTTAATTTCTCATGTCATGAGTTTAATGTTGTAGGATGCCTTAGCAAAATTTGTAATTCTTGTTGCTAATGATGTGTTGTTACTTATGTTCGTTTAGTCTTTTCCTAGGTGAAAATCACTCTCCTTGGTTTATCATTTTCGTTGTGCGGGGACGCACAACACTTTAAGTTTGGGGGTGTGATGAGTGATATTTTCACCTAGATTTTAGTGTCTTTTTATATGTGTTTTGTATATTTTTATCCGTATTTTATGTGTTATTTGGTTGTGTTTTGTGTTTTCATGGAAATGTGTGTGAATGAGCTTAAACCTACTATTTTCACTTTTTATTTGATGCTAAATAGGATAAGGAAGATGTAGGAAAAAGCGGAACTCAATTTGGAGTTGAAACGAGGGAGAACGAGCCAAAACAGTGAAGGAATCAGGGCAGCAGCAACACGACTGGCCGTGTCGGTGGCACGAGCCGTGTCGCAGTACACGACTCGTGTAGCTAACACGGGCCTGTCCAGAATGGTCGTGCGGCAACATCTATTCATCCAACACGACCACCACTTGGCCGTGTTGCGGAGCTCGACTCGTGTTGCAGCACACGACCCGTGTAGCCAACACGGGCCTGTAAGCGATGGCCGTGCGGGAGCATCAGTTCACGCAACACGGGCACCTCATGGCCGTGTTGCGCCACACGACTCGTGTCGTGTCTTGGATCAGAAAAAAATCAGAATCCTTCTAGAAGGCCCAAAAGGGTATAAATACCCCTCCATTCATATTTTATAAAAAAAATCCGATTTCCACCCCTTCCACACACACCTCACACACCATTTCTTCCATTTTCCACCATCATCTTCATCCATTCTTCATCCACCCATCTACACTTGATCCCCTCCATCAAATCCACCATCCAAGTGATCAAGGAAGCAAGGGAGAGTGAGATCACAAGAAGAAGAAGGAGATCTCCATTGAAGCACTTCAAAGGGGGAATCTAATTCTAATTTTTGTGCATTTCTTTATAGATTGATCATGTTTTGTAAGGATCTTAATGTCTATGTTAATTTTCTTATGGCTATGAGAGGCTAATCTCCTTTGTGAGATTAGCTCCATGATTGGTGTTGGATAATTTAGTTTTTATGCAAATTGATTTTAATCTTGAATGGGCTTTGTGTTATTTCTATCATTGATTGTTGATTGCTTGATGTATATGATGATTGTGTGATTAATTGTCATGGGCATGTGATTAGATTGACAAATCAATTATGTGTTTAGGATAGTTCATTGAATCATTTCATCATACACTTCATGTGCATTAATTTAGAATGAGATAGAGATATCCTTCTAGATTTAGAACCCTTTGATAGAACATTTGATTAGCTTAATCGAGAGGTTGGTTGATTAAATGAGGAGACCCAAACAATTAGTGAATTCATAGTACCTTAAAAGGGAATATTGCTTATGATTTAGTACCTAATTAGGGAACTCATAGAGTAATTAGTACCTAGTGGGAGGTGTTTGCTATTGTCTCGATCCTATGTGCGTTTGGGAGCCTTGTTGAGGGCCTACATCCTATCCATCTCGAGAGAGAGTTTAGGTGGAATTAGTGATCGCTTCTATACCTTGTCCATGAGAGATTAGAATTAATTGCATAATTACTTAATTATCTATGCCATGATTGTTGTTAATCTCATCCTTGCATCATTTGGAACCCTTTTATCTTTGCATACATTTTATCTTTATTTCTTGCTTTAGCATAATTGCATTCATTTGCTCCTATCCTCTCTTCCGTCGTCCTTATAAAATCACGATAAACTTGAGATCGCTTAAACTCTAGTACCTTCCTCCCTGTGGTTCGATAATTTCTTTAATTGGTCATGCCCACTATATTATGGCTAATCAAATGGCGCCGTTGCCGGGAGGTAACGGTCGCTAGTAGTTTGACGAAGGATTGTTTAGAGTGGTCTTAATAAGGACATTATTTTATTTTTTATTTTTTTTTGCATCTTATATTTGCTTTGGAAAATTTTGTTCTAATTTTTCTTTCTTTTATAGGTGCATACCTTGAGAAGGAAGAAGAAGGAGAGCAACCCCAAAAATATGAGCTACATGGATACTCTTCGAGATATGGTGAATAGAAGTGTTCATTCCGCTATGAACACACAAGGAAATTTTCAAGGATTTCAAATGCCAAATTGGAGCCTAATTTGCAACCGGATTATGGAGTACAAGATATGCAATTCCAACAACAAGGTTATGAGAATTTTGGAGTTCCTCATCAAATGCATCATCAAGTATACCCTCAAGGTGTGGAATGTTTTTCAAGGAAATTTTTCTAGTCATCAAGAAGGAAATCAACCACATCTATGGGAAATTTTCAAGACTCCAACACCTCTTATTCCACCCAAAGTGACCACATAGCAATGTTTGGAGAAAAGATGTTTGAAATGGTTATGGATCGCATAGAGAAGGAGAGTAAGTTTAATGAAATGTGGATGGATCGAATCGGAAATTGGTGTGACATGGTGACAAGTGCAATAGTAGCATTCGGTGCTAGATTGGATTCCATTGAGCACCAAGTTAGTCAAGTTGTATCCACCGTTGAGAACAACAAGCCTTCTTCCTCTATTAAGGATCGGAACAAGACTAGTTTGGGGTTGATGAGGTTATAAAGGAAAGAAGAGAAAGGATGCCTAAGTGGGTGAAAGCTAAAGAGTTGAAAGAAGAGTTGAAGGGGAATTCGATAGATTTGTCGAGTCTCTTGAAGAGATGGTAGAGAAAGTCAAGATTCAAAATCAAAAAGAGATTCATGCCATTATGGAAGAAAGGAAACCTCCGGAAACTAAGATCATGGATTCTACTCCCCACAAGCCAAAACCTTCTCATTCTATTGAAATTTCAAATTCTCTTAAGAACTTCCATGATTTCATTGATAAAAATTTATTTGGTGATTGTAGAAAAAGGTTGCAAGAGGGCACCAACACTTGTCAATGCCCGAATTCTTACCGGGGATGTGGTTGAAGTTCAAAATTCACATAGAGCTCCATGGAAGAAGTGGAACAAGTGGAAAGGGCCATTTCTTGTGAAGAACGCCTTCGGAGAACAATTGCTTGAGCTATTTAACAAGAAGGGAACCGTTCTAGTGGTTGAACGGGAGAGCACAAGGCACTACTTCAAGAAGAAACCTATGATAGTGCCTAAGGACTATTCAAGACCACCATGAGCTAAAGACTATCGTCCGGCTTGAAGACGTTAAACTTAGCGCTCGATGGGAGGCAACCCATCATTATCTTTATTGCTTTATTTAATGCTTTCAATAAGGATTGTGGATTTGTTATTTCTTGCATTTTTGGCATGTAGGTTGATTGTGCTTGTGAGGAATACGCGTATTGAAGACACGAAGAGTGCTTGATTTGAAATGTGATAGTAAGTCACACAACTTTTTGCAAACTTACCTCGAAACTCTTGTTTCAATTTAAGTTTGGGGGGATATGGCGTGGTGTGACATACTTTGTCTTGAAAGCATATACTTTTCGTATTTTTGAGCTAAAATTTTAAAATTTTCTCATGAGTTTGGTTTGATTTTGGTATGATTGGTCGGTGTTGAAGTGCATGATAGTCCATATTTTTAATGAAATTGTTGAGCTAATGGTTTTGTTGAGCATGTATGAAGGGTATTGGAAGCACGAATTGAGCTCGGAGCTAACAACTTCCACTATCAAATGCTTATTGAGGGAGTTCATTCTACACCCTACCACTTTTATGTGCTTAGCATAATTTAATTTGATTTGTATTTATGTGATTAGCATGCTACTTCATGTGTTATGTTTTTTGGGATGTTTATTTTCATTAGTTAGGATTTTCTTTTCAATCAAAGGTTGGGATGATTGTGAGCTTACATTGTTTATGATGATTTGAATGTGTGCTTCATTGTTTAATGATAGTGATTTTTATTCTTGCATGTTATGTGTTTTTGTTTTGTTTATTGTTTGTTGAGTCTTTATTTTATGTTTTGTGTGTTTTTCTTATTTTGTCTTGGTATGTTTGGAGGTTTGTTTTGGGATGTTGTGAGTCATTTTTGAACATGAGTGGTGATATGTTGTGTAGTAAGTGATGACAAGTTATGATTAAGAATCTCTACACTTTCGAATTGTGACATGTTTTACTTAACTTGTTCAATTTTGAGATGGATGTGGTGTAATAAGTTTCTTAAGGTCCGAGCACAAGCTTGTGAGCGTTTGAGCCTCAACCGTGCATACATGGTATTTTTCTTCATGAGTGGATTGGTTGTGTTTGATAAGCTAGAATTTGCTCAAGGACTATAGGAACGAGCCCAATTTGTGGAGATTAGTGACATGATCTAAGGCCATCCTTGTTATTATAGTCATTACCTTATATTTTCCTACCATGAACATCATCCCTAGTCAACCATTTGAGCCTTTAAGCCTTTTTATTGTGAATATAGCACATTACAAGCCATGATTACCCACTTAAGCCTTACATATATACCATTTGTGTGGGTGATTGAGGAGATGGTAACTAGAAAGGTTTGATAAGGAAGAAAAAGAAAAGGAAATGGTAAACAAGCAAGAAAAAGGATGAAAAAGAGCATAAAAAAGAATGAACATGCAACCTCAAAACAAGAAAAATGAGTAAAGCAACAACAAGATGCTCAAGGAAATAAAAATTCAAAGAAAGGAAGCATGCATCATAAGAAGCTCAATCCAAAGGAATGTTGATGATTAGTGCTTGTGATTACCAAAGTTGAGAAAGGAAGAAAGAAAAGTGGAGAAGTTGGAGAAATTGGCCATCTCTTCGATTACTTACACTTGCTTAGTCACTATTATCCATATCTTCCTACCCTACCAATGAGCCTATCATTACATCCTAATTAAAGACCTTTTTGATCATTGATTGAAACTTTGGTGGTTTGTGAATATAGTCCGCGAGCAAGCTTATAGCGAGTCGAGCCAATCGATTAATGAGTGTGATTTACCCTATTTCAAAAGAGTGTTGAGAGACATCAATATCCATTGTGAGGCTTGGACGTAAAAGGGACTATATTACACTTTATTCTCTTTTGATTGAACTTGTTAATTTCTCATGTCATGAGTTTAATGTTGTAGGATGCCTTAGCAAAATTTGTAATTCTTGTTGCTAATGATGTGTTGTTACTTATATGTTCGTTAGTCTTTTCCTAGGTGAAAATCACTCTCCTTGGTTTATCATTTTCGTTGTGCGGGACGCACAACACTTTAAGTTTGGGGGTGTGATGAGTGATATTTTCACCTAGATTTTAGTGTCTTTTTATATATGTTTTTTGTATATTTTTATCCGTATTTTATGTGTTATTTGGTTGTGTTTTTGTGTTTTCATGGAAATGTGTGTGAATGAGCTTAAACCTACTATTTTCACTTTTTATTTGATGCTAAATAGGATAAGGAAGATGTAGGAAAAAGCGGAACTCAATTTGGAGTTGAAACGAGGGAGAACGAGCCAAAACAGTGAAGGAATCAGGGCAGCAGCAACACGACTGGCCGTGTCGGTGGCACGAGCCGTGTCGCAGTACACGACTCGTGTAGCTAACACGGGCCTGTCCAGAATGGTCGTGCGGCAACATCTATTCATCCAACACGACCACCACTTGGCCGTGTTGCGGAGCTCGACTCGTGTTGTAGCACACGACCCGTGTAGCCAACACGGGCCTGTAAGCGATGGCCGTGCGGGAGCATCAGTTCACGCAACACGGGCACCTCATGGCCGTGTTGCGCCACACGACTCGTGTCGTGTCTTGGATCAGAAAAAAATCAGAATCCTTCTAGAAGGCCCAAAAGGGTATAAATACCCCTCCATTCATATTTTATAAAAAAAATCCGATTTCCACCCCTTCCACACACACCTCACACACCATTTCTTCCATTTTCCACCATCATCTTCATCCATTCTTCATCCACCCATCTACACTTGATCCCCTCCATCAAATCCACCATCCAAGTGATCAAGGAAGCAAGGGAGAGTGAGATCACAAGAAGAAGAAGGAGATCTCCATTGAAGCACTTCAAAGGGGGAATCTAATTCTAATTTTTGTGCATTTCTTTATAGATTGATCATGTTTTGTAAGGATCTTAATGTCTATGTTAATTTTCTTATGGCTATGAGAGGCTAATCTCCTTTGTGAGATTAGCTCCATGATTGGTTTGGATAATTTAGTTTTTATGCAAATTGATTTTAATCTTGAATGGGCTTTGTGTTATTTCTATCATTGATTGTTGATTGCTTGATGTATATGATGATTTGTGTGATTAATTGTCATGGGCATGTGATTAGATTGAGAAATCAATTATGTGTTTAGGATAGTTCATTGAATCATTTCATCATACACTTTATGTGCATTAATTTAGAATGAGATAGAGATATCCTTCTAGATTTAGAACCCTTTGATAGAACATTTGATTAGCTTAATCGAGAGGTTGGTTGATTAAATGAGGAGACCCAAACAATTAGTGAATTCATAGTACCTTAAAAGGGAATATTGCTTATGATTTAGTACCTAATTAGGGAACTCATAGAGTAATTAGTACCTAGTGGGAGGTGTTTGCTATTGTCTCGATCCTATGTGCGTTTGGGAGCCTTGTTGAGGGCCTACATCCTATCCATCTCGAGAGAGAGTTTAGGTGGAATTAGTGATCGCTTCTATACCTTGTCCATGAGAGATTAGAATTAATTGCATAATTACTTAATTATCTATGCCATGATTGTTGTTAATCTCATCCTTGCATCATTTGGAACCCTTTTATCTTTGCATACATTTTATCTTTATTTCTTGCTTTAGCATAATTGCATTCATTTGCTCCTATCCTCTCTTCCGTCGTCCTTATAAAATCACGATAAACTTGAGATCGCTTAAACTCTAGTACCTTCCTCCCTGTGGTTCGATAATTTCTTTAATTGGTCATGCCCACTATATTATGGCTAATCACTTAGAAAGAAAGCCACAAGTGTAAAACAAAAGATTATAGAATATCAAGGATGAAATAAAATCGAAATAAAGAATAAGTGGGCTCACAGAAAGAAATTACCAAATTTGGAAATGGAAGGCATGTTAAAACAAAAAAGAAGGCATTGGTGTCGGAGTAAAAAGATACAACGTGGGTTCTCGAAACACCGTCAACATCAGGAGGAAGGGGATCAGAATAAAGGTAGTTCGCTATAAAGGAAAATTTGGGGATCAGAATAAAGGTAGTTCGCTATAAAGGGAAATTTTTGGGGATCGAATACAAGTAGTTCGCTATAAAGGAAAAATTTTGGGGATCGAAATAAAGTAAGTTCGCTATAAAGGGAAATTTAAGGGATCAAAATTAAGGTATTTCTATAAAGGGAATTTTTGGGATCGGAATAAAGGTAGTTCGCTATGAAGGTAGATCCTAGTAAAAAAGTAGTTCGAAAAAGTAAGAACATCGAAATTGGATAAAGAAGCTAATCTTGGGGCCTCTTCGGGATTGGAACAAAACTCAAAGTATCAGAAATGAGGGTCAAAACAAAAGTCAGGATATCAAATCGGAATTAAAAAGGCTAACTCAGGAGCTCGATGAATTGGAGTAATACAGAATCCCAGCAATGCAGAATACAAATTTATTAAGTATTGTCGGATAAGGATCGACCGAACTCAAATCAGAAACGTCAAGTCAGCAATATACAAATAAGAAGATAAAGCTTTAGAAAGGAACATAACACGACGTGATCAACAAACAAGACAAAGAGGTAGAGAGCATAATCCAGAGCGATCAACAAAAGCAAGAAAGGGGAGGGAAAAATAAGACAAGAATTTCATAATTACAAATCATCACTGTAATAAAGTTTTTACCCACACGGGGAGCCACGATAAAAATAAAAATCAACCGGTGATGCTGGAGAAGGGGCATCATCTATCTTTCGACCACTAAGGGATTGTAAGAGGCTAGCCATTTTGTCCTCCCCTTTCTTTTAACTGCGACTGTGTCGGCACGAACCGTCCTCTCCTTGGTAGATCCGGATGGGGAACACATTGCTCAAAAGCTCGGACACGAGCTTCCATTTCGACCAGCCTAGCTCTGACCATGACCAGCTCCATGCCATCCTAGGCGTCTTTTCTGTTCATCAATGATAGAACAGAGTTCAGCATTTTCCAGGATCATAGTCGTTCTTTTGAAATCATGGAAGATCCTTCGAACCAGCAACCACTTGAACTGGCAAACAGACAGTATTGATCCATAATATGCAAAGAGGTTGAAAGGAGAGGCAGCAGCAGCCCCGGCCATAATGGCTAAACGGAAATAATCCGATGAAATGGGAGCTCAGACACAATAATCAGTGCGTGATGGTTGAATTTGATGAGAAACACCCTAAAAACGAAACCTAGATTACCTAACTCCTGCAAATCAAGCTCGTCAGACCACATCAGCGGGGGCTTTCCCGCGCACTGCGAGCCCTCTCGGTAGCAGCTCTTTTCAGCCTGTGCTTCAGCAATGCATAACCGTGGGTGTGGGGTCACCTTCAGGATACGGATTAAAACCGGGGAATGATCGAAATTGCTCGGGAGCTAGATTGAAGGATATCGATATTAACTCCCCTCTTAGAAATAATCGGGGGAG
>JAHCLQ010000654.1:0-127304 GCA_023678885.1 Pogostemon cablin
GTTAGTCAAAGAATTTTCGTTATTGGCTTCATCTTTGACTAAATTCACTCGGAAGGGGTAAAATTTGAATGGAGTAAAGAATGCGAGAAAGCATTTCAAGAATTGAAAAAACTCGTTTCAGCTCCTGTTCTTGCTTTGCCAGATCCAGCGATTGGAGAATTTACCATTATTTGCGACGCCTCGAGACAAGGATTAGGATGCGTTCTCATGCAAGAAGGAAAGGTTATTTCCTATGCTTCAAGGCAATTGAAGAAGAAAGAAGAAAATTATCCTACACATGATTTAGAGTTGGCTGCAATCGTCTTTGCATTGAAGATCTGGAGGCACTATCTGTATGGTGCAACTTGTCGGGTTTTCACTGATCACAAGATCTTAAAGTATATCACCACGCAAAAGGAGCTCAACCTCAGGCAAAGGCGATGGATGTAGTTGATTAGTGACTATGACTTAGTCATCGATTATCATCCTGGCAAGGCGAACATTGTTGCAGATGCTCTGAGTAGAAAGTCTTCTACCTCACTTGCTTCGATTCAATCTTTTTATCTTCCTATGTTGGAGCAATTTAAATCTTTACACATTTCGCTCGATTGTGAAAAGTCTAATGATTCTGCCTTAATCGCCAAATTCGAAGTTAACCTACCTTGTTCGAGCAAATTCGAGAAAGACAATCATACGATGTGCATTTACAACAGAAGATGGCGAAGCTAAATCAAGGAAAAGAAATAGAATTTCAAATTCGGGATGATGGACTTCTTACTTTTAAAAATCGTATTTGTGTTCAATCAGAACTTGATGTTCGTAGCTATTCTTGAGGAAGCCCATTCTTCAGCCTATTCTATACATCCTGGTAGTACCAAAATGTACAGAACACTTCAGGAGCATTATTGGTGGCTAGGTATGAAACGGGACATTGCTGAATTTGTATCAAAGTACTTATCATGCCAACAGATTAAAGCGGAACACCAAAAACCAGCCGGCATGCTTCAACCACTACCTATTCCTGAGTGGAAATGGAAAACATCACAATGGATTTTGTTTCTGGTTTACCTCGAACCCAAAAGGGTCATGACTCAATTTGGGTCATTGTCGATCGTCTGACGAAATCAGCACATTTCCTTCCAGTGCATACCAACGAATCTTTAGAGAAACTTGCCAAGTTATATGTCGATGAGATCGTGAGATTGCACGGAGTACCAGTGTCAATCATATCTGATCGTGATCCAAGATTCACTTCCCATTTTTGGCCTAGTCTGCAGAAAGCGCTAGGTATAAAATTACTATTCAGTACCTCGTTTCATTCACAGACTGATGGGTAGTCAGAGAGAACTATACAGACACTAGAAGACATGCTACGTGCAGTGGTGTTGAATTTGGGAGGTAGTTGGGATAAGTACGTGACTTTGGTGGAGTTCGCTTATAACAACAGTTATCATTCAAGCATTGGAATGCCCCCGTACGAAGCTCTGTATGGCCAAAAGTGTCGAACACTGCTCTTTTGCGATGAGGTTGGCGAGAGACAAATCGAACAAGTAGAGCTTATCGAAGATGCGAAGGTAAAAATACACTTATTCGAGACAGACTTAAGGCAGCACAAGATCGACAGAAAAGCTACGCAGATAATAGGAGGCGCGATTTGGAGTTTAATCAAGGAGACAAAGTTTTTCTGAAAGTTTCTCCATGGAAGGGCGTGTTGCGATTTCGCCATCGAGGAAAGTTGAGTCCAAGGTATATTGTCCCATTTACGATCGTGCAAAGGATTGGTCGTGTCGCGTATCGACTTGAGCTACCATCATAATTGTCGAAGATTCACGATGTCTTCCATGTCTCTATGCTTAGAAAATATGAACCAGATCCTTCGCACGTGCTCAAATATCCCCCAGTTGTATTAAAGGAGAATCTATCGTACGAAGTACAACCTGTTCAAATTGTAGATCGCCGAGAGAAAATGCTTCGTAACAAATCCATTCCTATGGTGAGAGTTCTATGGAGAAGTGATCAAATTGAAGAAGAATCATGGGAACCAGAGTCAGTCATGCGTCAACAACATCCACATCTCTTTTCATCTCTAGGTACGTTTACGTTTCGAGGACGAAACTTTTTAGAGGAGGGGATACTTTATAATATCTTAGTTCCAACTAGATTTGTTTATAGAGCCTAAAACCTATTTATTTATTTTTGGCCCAAGTTGTTCTAAATTTGTTTATAGAGCCCAAAACCTATTTATTTATCTTTGGCCCAAGTTGCCCTAGATTTGTTTTTAGAGCCCTAAACCTATTTATTTATTTTTGGCCCAAGTTGCCCTAGATTTGTTTTTAGAGCCCAAAACCTATTTATTTATTTATTTAGCCCAAGTTTCAGCCCACATAAATGTCATAGATACTAGTAAGTATGGACAGCCCATTAAAAATAAAATAAAAGAAAAAAAAGAAAGAAGAACTGGAGAAGGAAAACAAAAGAGGGAAAAGAAGAGAGTGAAGAGGAGAAACCCTTGTTGATCAAATTCTCCCTTACAACCCTCATCCTAGGTGGTTTCTAAGTTGTTTTGAGGTAAGTAATGTAAATTAAGCTTCCTTCCTCCAGAATTTTGTAATTTTGTTGGATTTTTTCTAGTATTGACATAATTCGCAGCTACTGTCTGAATTACTTTTGACCTAGCTATTGTCCTTAGAAATTTGTAAACTCAATTTCTGATGTAGCTGAACTTGTTAGCTTTCTGTAGCCACCTGAAACGCCTCCATCCGATTTTTCTACAATTAGTTATGATTTTTCTCGTAAACTGCTGCTAGGTAATTCGCAGCTGCAGTTCGAACTGATTTTGACATAGCTACTAGCTACTGCCCTCAGAAGTTTACAAACTCAATTTCTGTATGTAGCTGAACTTGTTAGCTTTCTGTAGCCACTTGAAACTCCTCAATTCGATTTTTCTACAATTAGTTATGATTTTCTTGTAAACTGCCGCTAGCTGGAAAATTTCAGAATATTTATGTCGAATTCAAATTTATTTCCTATCGTTTTGTTTAAGAAATGATCTAAAACTGGTTATGTGAGATTGGGAGATGAGGTTGAGGAGATACGGCTGTTCTTATTTAATATCGACTCGCTCGAGCTCGATTAAGATTTATTTTGACAATGAAAGACGATGTTACCGCTAATATAGTTATATTTGATTTGTCTTTAATTGCTCATCTCTTTTCTAGGTAAAGAACTATCGACGAAGGGCAAAGGACCGACTTCAGATTTCGGAGAGAGTTAATCACTTTCTTGTGAGTTGATAATTCGGGAATGCCTTCTCTTGTGGGAAGTGTGGACCCTCAATACATGTGCATTTATTTTAGCTGTAGTTAATTGATAAGAAAATTATTTGGAAATGTGTTATGTGTTAAGAGCCTGATTGGCTCGATTGTTCTGGTTAGAGCCTGATTGGTCTAATATGGTCCATCGATTATCCTATATTATTGCATACAGAGTTCTGGTTGACCATATGTTATGGGTATTGTTGAGTTTAACTTATGTTGAAGAGCCTTGCCAGCTCGATATCTGATAGCCTTTATTGCGAATTATTTGCATATTGATTTCTGGTTATTCTTGTGACTTATGTGCCAATTAAGACTCTAACTTGAGTCGTTATTTCATCTTATGATGCATATGCATATGTATACCTGGTACCAAGGTTAAGTAGCCCGAATTGGTCATGGTTCGGGTGAGTTGGAGCGACATTGATTAAGTAGCCCGAATTGTCGCGGTTTGGGTGAGTTAGAGTGACAACCAAGTTGCCCGTGGCTTGGCAAACCCGGGTGAGTTAGATCTAACGGGGCACCTGTCCATTTTCCAAATACTGATACGCTGGAGGGTGATCGTTAGATGGATCAGTCTATTATAGGCTCAGTCAACGTCACCGTGTGGGACATGCATGTCATATATGTTTATATGTTTGATCATTTCAAGTATTCACGTCGATATTGAATTGTGAACTTTAGCACTTGGCGTGTTGAGAAAGAATATTAATGTGCATTTTATCTAGAGTAACGGTGACGGGCTCGAACTGACTCTCGACGGAGAGATCAGTTCGAGGAGGATATTGACTACCCACGCGTCTTTGATGTGATAATATCTTGTTTGAACTAATTGTGTATTTGTAAATGCGTTCACAGGTTGTATTTTCATTAAGTTGTATATTAAGTAAACATAAAAAAGTGGATGTGGAATGAAATATTGGATTTTTTGTTATGAACCGCGAGCGGGAGTACATGCTTCGTATAAGGGTTGGGGTGACCGGCTTATCACCTCACTGAGCTAGTGATTTTGCTCACCCCCATCATTCTTTCCTTTTCAGGCTGTTGATATCATTTTGGTAGGAGGTTTTCATATCGTTTGCTCGTCATCCAATCAGTGTTTTGGGTACTTTCTCTTTTATGTAAATTGACGGATTCATTGGCGAGATTGTATAGTTTATATTTGGTGACCCCCTTGATGTTCTTTTTGTATCTTCGCGATGTTATATATCGTTCATGTATATTTTCTTTAAACTAAGTTACATCGTTGTATTTTTGTACCTTTGTAAATCCTTGTTGATACTTTATGAGATGATGTCCTCGGGTTGTACCCGTTGTTATCAGTTGTTCAGTTCTACAGGTACTTGATAGCAAGCCTTACGTTTTCTATAAACTTTGTGGAGTGGAGTGCACCCATTCCGCAAAATTTATGGTTAGCGTGGTGGTTGTCGCGTTCTATCTGGGGTCGGGGCGTGACATTTACAGATTGATCGGTCGATAATATGTGGGTCGATAGACAATGGAAATAATACGTAACCACCTAACCGACCAACTGAATGATCATACTGTGGAACTCCTACCCGACTAATCTAGAAATAGTAAGGGGGACCTTTGGTAAAAAGACACGACAAAAAGTAATTTCTTTATGTAGTTTAAAGATCGATCATTCGATGATATGTGGGTCAGTAGACATTGGAACAATTAGCCAACCGCCAGACCGATCAACTGACAAACTCTATTGTAGAATTCTTACCCGACTGATCTAGAAATAGCAAAGGGGGACCTTTGGAAAATAGACGTGATAAAAAGTAATCTCATTATCAAGTTTACAGTGTGATCGTTCGATGATATGTGGGTCGATAGACATTGGAACTATTAACCGACCACCAGACCGACCAACAGACCAACCCTACTGTAGAACTCTTACCCGACTGATCTAGAAATAGCAAAGGAGGACCTTTGGAAAATAGATGGGATAAAAATAAATCTCATTATCGAGTTTGTAGGGTGATCGGTCGATGATATGAAAACTTTGGAAAGTAGATGTGATAGAAAGTAATCTCGTTATGAAATTTACAGATCGATCGGTCTATGATATTTGTGTCAGTAGATAACGAAAATAATACATGATCGCCTGACTGACCATGCTACCGATCCTACCGTGGAACTCCTACCCGACTAATATAGAAATAGTTTAGGTGTGTTGGCATTTGGATCTTTGGTTAGTGTGAATCGTGACGGTTTCATGTAATTCTACTGCAGGGGAAGCATAAGATTAAAATTGTATTACCTTTCACCAGGGTTGATGTAGAGGTTGATCATCAGCAGCAAGAACAAACAACCTTCCGACCTTCTGTTGTATTCCTAAACCACGTCTTGATGATGTGTGGGCAACGATCTACAAGACGAACTCAATCTGCAGTTCTCATTTGTTTCTCACTATTTTGGCATGAATTACTTATGTTACCGGACTACTGAGATTGGCTATTTATAGGCTACAACAGGGACCAGGAGGAGAAATTACGGTTTGGGCCTCCCATTGGGTTTAAGCATTCAAGTTTAGCCCAAAACTTATACTTAAGTCCAATAATAATTCAGTCCACTAAAGAAATATTATTGCACAGCCACCCTAATCTCAAACTACGTTATGGGCTCCTTCTTATTATGAGCTCGTTAATCTCTCCGTGTTTAAGATTCAATGCCCATTAATTAATTAAGTTACTGACAACTCAAATTAATTAATATATTTACCGAGAGTAGTACCACTCAACCTTATTATCATGCCAAAATAAATCCACCTGCAGGGTTTACATGATAATCATTAAGAGCTCCTCAAAGGAACATCATAAACTAATTTCATTATGACACATATTCCTTCTACAATCAACAGCACACCATAGAGACATCACCATCTCCCAACTCACCAAGCACATTGATTTAATAATTAAATTTCACCCATTGATAAATTAAAGAAATAAATACTAGCTTACGTGTGTAGATTATTATATAGGGATTAAGAGAATGAACATCCTTAATAATCAAGATCAAGTTCTATTATATAGTCAGTATAAACCGAACGATCTTAACACGGTCCTGCTCAATACACACAAAGTGCACTAGTGCAATTTTATAGTCAAGACAGACTAATGCCAAAGCCCACTACAACCTCACCGATAGATAGCCCCCGTCTATCTCGGTTGTGAACATCTATTTATACTTTATAAGGAGCCGATAATATGATCTTCTCTATGACGCCGCACACCATACTATATACAGTATAAAGTATATGGACTTTTACAACAACATAATTGAAAACATTTGATCACATGATTCTCATTTCAAATATTGTTAACATTGTTCATACAAAAAGCTAGACTTTTAGTATACAATCCAACAGTGGGACCTTTGGAAAAAAGACACGATAAAAAGAAATTTCATTATCAAGTTTACAGGGCGATCGATCGATGATATGTGGGTCAGTAGGCATTGGAACTATTAACCAACCACCAGACCGACCAACCGACTAACCCTATTGTAGAACTCCTACTCGAATGATCTAGAAATAGCAAAGGGGGACCATTGGAAAATAGACATGATAAAAAGTAATCTCATTATCAAGTTTACAGAGGGATTGGTCGATGATATGTGGGTCGGCAGATATTGGAAATATTAACCAACCATCAGATCGACCAACAGACAAACCATATTGTAGAACTCCTACCCGACTGATCTAGAAATAGTAAAGGGGACCTTTGGAAAATAGATGCGATAAAAGTAATCTCATTATCAAGTTTACAGGGCGATCAATCGATGATATGTGGGTCACTAAACATTGAAACTATTAAAAGACCATTAGATCGACTAACCGATCAATCCTACTATAGAACTCCTACCCGACTGATCGAGAAATAGCGAAGGGGGACCTTTAGAAAATAGACGCAATAAAAAGTAATCTCATTATCAAGTTCTCAGGCGATCGATCGATGATACATGGGTCGGTAGACATTGGAACTATTAACCGACCAATAGACCGACCAACCCTATGTGAAACTCCTACCCCAATGATCTTGAAATAGCAAAAAGGGGGACCTTTTGAAAAACTATAGAACTCCTACCCGACTGATCCAGAAATAACAAAGGGGGACCTTTAAAAAATAGACGTGATAAAATGTAATCTCATTATTAAGTTTACAGGGTGATCGGTCGATGATATGTGGTTTAGTAGACATTGAAACTATTAACCGACCATTAGATCGACCAACAAATTTACCCTACTGTAGAACTCCTACCCAACTAATCGAGAAATAGTGAAGGGGGATCTTTGGAAAATAAACCCGATAAAAAGTAATCTCATTATCAAATTTATTGGGCGATCAGTCGATGATATGTGGGTCGGTAGACATTGTATATATTAACCGACCACTAGATCGACAGACCCACCAACCCTACGTGGAACTCCTACCTGACTAATGTAGAAATAGCAAAAAGGGGGACCTTTGGAAAAACTGTAAAACTCCTACCTAACTGATATAGAAATAGCAAAGGGGAACTTTTAAAAAATAGACGCGATAAAAATAATTTCATTATCAAATTTATAGGGCGATCGGTCGATGGTATGTGGGTCAGTAGACATTGGAACTATTAACCAACCACAAGACCGACTAACCGACCAATTCTATTGTAGAACTCCTACCCGACTAATCTAGAAATAGCAAAGGGGGACCAATGGAAAATAGACATGATAAAAAGTAATCTCATTATCAAGTTTATAGAGCGAACGGTCGATGATATGTGGGTCGATAGACATAGGAACTATTATCCGACCACTAGACCGAACAACGGACCAACCCTACTATAGAATCCTACCCGACTGATCTAGAAATACCAAAGGGAACCTTTGGAAAATAAACTCGATAAAATTAATCTAATTATCAAGTTTACAGGGTGATCGGTCAATGATATGTGGGTCGGTAGACATTGGAACTATTAACCGATCATTACATCGACCAACTGACCCACCCTACTGTAGAACTCCTACCCGACTGATCGAGAAATAGCAAAGGGGAACCTTTGAAAAATAGACGCGATAAAAAGTAATCTCATAATCAAGTTTACAAGGTGATCGATCGATGATATGTGGGTCAGTAGATATTGGAACTATTAACCTACCACCAGACCGACCAACCGACCAACCCTACGTGGAACTCCGACCATACTAATCTAGAAATACAAAAAATGGGGACCTTTTGTAAAATTGTAGAACTCCTATCCGACAGATCTAGAAATAGTAAAGGGGGACCTTTGAAAAATAGACGCAACATTACAACATAAGTATCATTATATACACCCAAAAATATTACTTAATAATGAAAAAATGTTATTATAGGTCTTAAATAATATTTTTTTCGGTGTCGCTGTTGCCCCTGTTATGTAAAGTCTAATGTTACACTTTTTTATCTTAAGGGAACATCCCATATCAATTTTAACACTTTATTGTAATAAGTTAAAAAATATTTCATATAAACTTATGTAACATTTCATTTTTTCTAATGTAATATTATTTTGTTAACACTTTTAAATTTAATGTAACATTATTTACATTATTTTAGTAACACTTTTAAATATAACATAACATTAAGTACATTATTTTGATAATTCTTTTAAATATAAAATAACATTAATTACATTATTTTGATTACACTTTTGAATGTAATGTAACATTAATTACATATCAATTTTATCACTTTAAAAAATATATGTAACACTTTTGTAAAACCTTCATGTAACACTTGTGTTAACATTTTAGATTTTTATATAATATTTAATAATAATAATATTATTATTATTTTCATTAATTATTAATTTATTATTAAATAATAATAATTTTATCAAATTATTATATATATTGATTATTAAATAATAAATAAAAATAATAATTTAATAATGATATTTTTTATTATTAATTATTTTGAAAATGGAAATTATATTAAAAAGGTAACTGTATAGTGTAGAATACATCGAAGACACAACAATGCATTGTCAAAGACTCAAAAACTTGCTCCTTAGTTAAATTAAGTCTGACTTCTGTCTAAAACAAACAACCAATCAATATGGTTAGATCATCTATCTAGCATGTAACATAATTACAATAAAAAAGAAACAAAAAAACTAACTACAGCTTCAAATTTTGAACAAGAAAATCTTGAGAACCAGCAAACTGCAACAATATATTTAGAAGCAAAATTCAACGAGCATTTAACTCTGCAACATGATACGCAAAATCTAGCAAGCGTTGAATTCTGCAACATGATACACATCAGCAAAGAAAATCTACATCTAATTTGCAGAATTTTTAGGAACATTGAATAATGAACATCAGAAGCCTATAAACAAATGATTAAACTTGAAAGATAAGAAGCTTGCTTCATCTTTATAATAAAAGCTTTACCATACAAAGTGATATGATGAAAAAAAATGTATGATTGTTCACAAGCAAGTGAAAATTCCACGTAATTCCTTATGCTGATGTGAATGAAGGTGACAAGGAATTGAGTCTCACAATAACAGCCATGCCTATAACTTTACATTACATGTCTAAATTGTGAATCTTAGAAGCCTGAAATTTAAATGTATATACAACTACCAAAAGTTTACAGTATATCAAGAGTATTGACCTTAATCAAACCTTACTACTAAGGTCAGACATACATACAATTGCATCTAGAGAAGGAATCAATTAGGGTATCATGAGATCAAACCACAAGATTGCTGTTACATTTCCAACAAACATTCACAGATATAATTCTACACTTAATCCCTGAATTATCTATAAACTCACACTAGCTAAAGGAGATCACAAGATAAACTAACACAAGAAGTTTACCCAACAATTAGTAAGATCAATGAAAGCACCCAAAGAACGCACCTCATTAATTAGCTTGCAAAAGAAAGCCATTTTGATCAACACAAGATTCAACTAATTGCCATCACAATGACATGCTCTTTATATACTTAGATTGCAAAATAAAATTAATCATTGACATATATAAGGAGACATAAGACTTGATGTAAGCAAGGAAATAAAAAGAGAAGAAAGTAATATTTATATGCATGATTGACTCTAACTAATTTATATGAAAAGTATAGTCAATAATCAGGGATAAAAATTAAATTCAATGAGAAATATTGCTTCTCCACCTTCCAAGCCCCAAACTTGACATAAAATATTAAAAACTATCTCAAAGATTTAAAAAAAAAAGAGAAGAAAAAATATTATTCAATGTATCATATTCCGTAATTGATAGATTTATAACCACATAATTGCATGTCTTAAAGAGAGCTGGAAACTAGAGAACCAATTTAAATTCATTTCCAGCATGAAGGATGGCTTTAATCTGGAACTCTAAATACTTTCCCAATATAATCAGCCAATATTATTCAACATTTTATGAAAGATGCATTCTATGTGCTCTATGTAATGCAAAAAACCAGTATGTAACATCAAAGTAACCGAAAAAATATACTGCAATCTACTATAGCAATTTAAAGATAACCATTAACTATTGTGAAAGGGCCTTCAGTTTTTCATGTCCAATATAAAATCTAAAGCCTCATCAAATTACAATACACATACATAGAAAAGTTATTGAACATTTTATACTAGTTGTTAAACAAGAGCAGCAATAAACAAAGACAAACAACATAAAAAAACAAACCAGTGAATGATTGAGGAAGGGAAGTTTCCATCTCAAAGTATTGAGAATTCAAAGTCTTGCCATACCATTACATTGAGGTCAGGAATGCAATATGAAGGTTCGATGATGCTGGCAAGTGAAACCAAAGGAAACAGAGAAGTTGCTCGACCAGACGAGAGTTGCTCGATCAAACTATCTGATCGAGCAGAGATCGAACAACTTTTGAAGAAATAGAATTACGATACTCTGTTTTCTGACCAACCGTTCGACCAGCACCATACCGTTCGACCAAACCATCTTAGTTGAATGGATGTCGAACAGAAGCGGTGTGACGAGAGCTCACGATCTGGGAAACTATTCGACCAAAACCTATCTGTTCGACCAAGCCACTTTGGTCAAGCAGAGGTCGAGCAACACGTTCAAGATCAGAGTATGCGATCAGACAAGTTGCCCAGCCAAAACCAATCTGTTCCACTAAACCACTTAGGTCGAACGGAGGTCGAGCAGCATAGCTCAGAATCTGATTCGATACTAAATGCGACACTTGTTGATCGAAATACTCCAGCTACATCTCTAGAGCAGAATATTGAGCTTATAGTAGGAGAAAAGAAGTGGAAAAGAGCCAAGAGATTGAGAGCCGAGAAGGATAAAGCGGAGAAGGTTGAACGTGAAGAATGGGGGATTTCCAAAACAAAGATACCTCCGCCATTTTCTCTCAAGTTAGTTAAGAATGGATTAGAGGAAAAGTTCAAGAAGTTTTCTGAGATCATAAATAAAATAAGCTTGAACATTCCTTTCTCTGGAGCAATAATGGAGATGCCGTATTATGGCCGCTTTCTGAAGGATATTCTTTTGAAGAAGAGAAGCTTTAACGGAATTGAAATGGTGAATTTGTCTGAGAACTACAGCTCGATCATTCAAAAGAAGCTGCCAGCTAAGTTAAAGGATCGGGAAGCTTCACAATTTTATGTGAAATTGGAAAGAGGCCAGCACGTCAAGCCTTGTGTGATCTTGGGTCAAGCATCAACTTGATGCCTTTTTCCACTTTTAAAAGGCTTGGTTTAGGGGAGTTAACTCCCACATCGGTGGCTCTGCAGCTAGCGGATAGGTCTATGACCTTTCCGAAAGGTGTGATTAAAGGCGTTCTCGTCAAAGTAGAAAAGCTTGTCTTTCCTGTGGACTTTCTTGTGCTTGAGATGGAAGACGACAAGGATAATGTTCCTCTGATTTTAGGGAGACCATTCCTTGCGACTGCTGGAGCTATGATAGATGTGCAAAAGGGTGAGCTACGGTTGAGGATGGATAAAAAAAAGGTCCTATTTAACCTTGACAAAGCAATGAAGATGCCAATGGAGACACAGTGTAATAGTATTGACGTGGTGGAGGAGATCGTTAATGAAGACATATCTCTAATTCTCTCTAAGGATCCTCTTGAGACATGCTTAATGGAGTCTCTTACTTTTTCCACTATGGAGCTAGATGAACTCTCCAATGAGGTATGTATTGAATTTCTTGAAAACTTACTTTCTTTGGGTGATGATAGGTATCCATCGGATAGGACAAAGGTTGAAGAGGTAAAGTGGACTAGGAAGTACTTGCCTTTGGACAGAGAGAGTGCACCTCCAGAAGAAAAGAAAGATGAGTTGAAACTGCTACCGGAACATTTGAAGTATGCCTACCTAGGTGACAATGAAAAATATCCGATAATTGTATCTTCTTCCTTTGATGATGATCAACTTGAAGAATTGTTGGATGTGCTTAGGAAGTATAAGTCTGCGATTCGTTGGTCTCTTGATGATTTAAAAGATATTAGTCCTTCATATTGCATGCATCGAATAAGATTGTTAGATGAGGCCAAGAGTAGCATTCAGAATCAACGGAGGATGAATCCCGCTATTCAAGAAGTGATTAGGAAGCAAATCCTAACGTGGCTCGATGCTGGAATTATTTATCCTATTAGTGATAGTCCCCACGTGAGTCCATTGCATGTTGTTGCTAAAAAGGGGCATGACTATAGTGAAAGCCGAAGATGGTAAGACATTAGCCATGAGGATTACTACGGGATAGCGTGTGTGTACGGATTACCGGAAATTGAATGGAAATACATGCAAAGACCACTTTTCCCTTTCTTTCATGGATCAAATGCTTGATCGTCTTACAGGGTATGAGTATTATTATTTTATGGATGGGTACTCGGGTTATAATCAAATTATGATTGCACCTGAGGACCAAGAAAAGACTACTTTTACTTACCCTTATGGAACTTTTGCCTTTAGAAAGATGTCTTTTAGATTATGTAATGTGTCTGCTACATTTCAGCGTTGCATGATGGTCATATTTGACGATTTGATAGAAAAGATCATGGAGGTGTTTATGGACAATTTCTCTATATTTGTTTCCTCCTTTGATATTTATTTATCTAACCTTGCTACTGTTTTGAAGAGATGCCAAGATACTAATCTTGTCTTGAATTGGGAGAAGTGTCACTTCATGGTAAGAGATGGGATTGTTCTTGGACATCATATTTCGGCCAAGGGATTGCAGGTGGATAGAGCAAAGGTAGTGGTAATTGAAAAGCTTCCTCCACCTACGAATGAGAAGGGAGTGCGGTCTTTCCTTAAACACGCCAGTTTTTATAGAAGATTCATAAAAGACTTCTCGAAATACTCCAAGCCCTTATCTCATTTACTTGAAAAGGATGTGCCTTTTGTGTTTGATGAAGAGTGTCTAACAGCTTTTCAGGTTTTGAAGGAGGCATTTATTACTACACCTATATTGATCACACCGGATTGGACTCAGCCGTTTGTACTTATGTGTGATGCGAGTGATTTAGCACTTGGAGTGGTGCTTGGACAGTTGAAGGATAAGAGGTTCTGCGCCATTTACTATGCGAGTAAGACTTTCGATGCGGCACAAAAGAACTACACGGTGACTGAAAAGGAGTTTCTAGCTGTGGTGTACGCATTCAGTAAGTTTCGACAGTATTTGATTGGCATGAAGACTATAGTGTACACGGATCACTTTGCGATTCGGTACTTGGTGGAGAAAAAGGAAACAAAGCTAAGGATCATTAGATGGATCCTTCTTCTGCAGGAATTCGATATGGAGATCCAAGATAAGAAAGGTACGGAGAACGTGCTGGCAGATCACCTATCGAGGTTGGAGACTTGCCCTATGATTTAAGACCCTAAATTGATATTTTTTCATATTTTAACACTTCAATTGATAAAAAAATATTTCAAACCCCGAATTGATACTATTTTTAAGTCTTGAATAGAAAATATTACTATTTATTTTAAATATTTTTCTCTCGTCTTAAAACAATCTTCACATTTATTAATTATTTTTATAAAATTTATTTTATTAAATTTAAAAATGGAAAAACTAATATTAATATAGATAATAATTAAATAGATAGAGAAAGAATCAAAATTTAAAAAGCATTGTACACGTACGAAAAAATGCCATAGTGAATATGGAGCCGACACATTAATAATAACAGGTTTGATTTTTGTATTTGAATCACATTTGTAATTTTCCAAAAAATTCAATTTTTTAAGGAAATTTTTGGGGACATACATTAGATTTTTCCAATGGTTGGATTTGTGCTTGAATTGAAATCCCTCCATCTTACGAAAGAAAAATTGGGGGAAGTAAAAAAAAAAAGGGCGCCAAAGTACATTTATGGAAGAAATGAAGCGCCCACCCCAAAATTTTCCTCCAATTTTACTTTTCCATTGGCGCTGATTATTCAATATCATAGCAGGTACGTAATTTTATAGATTAGATATTCCATTTCAATGTTAGAGATCTCCGATTCCATCATTTTTAATCAAATGGTGATGGAAGGGGATTTTGTTATGTCAAGAAAGAAACTGTGAGCCCACTATTACAAATATTGAAATCAATTGCCAAAGTATATCTGACGAATGAAAACTGTTGTACCAGCCATTTGCATCTAACACATGACTGTCGAATCCTTTACAAAGCAGGAAAGGGCATACTGTCGGAATGAAGCTATATAATTTTCTCCAATGTGATTTTATTTCTTGCTATTACTTTCTGATAACTTTTAAATCTGAATTTCTTTTTCAATGAATAACTAACATTTCTTTCTTTTACCATGTGATGGTTTTCGTGGTATTCTTGCTTAATATGTGTTCTCTTTTGATTTTATTTTTTTTAACGTGTGTAATTCTTGTATTTCAAAGTCTAGAATATCATGAAAAGAGATAGTGAGAAGGATCCTAAAACTGATCAAAATGCTTCGCTTGCAAAGTTTTTATGTGAGTTTCTGAAATTTATAATTTAAAACCACAAGTTTTAATTGTGAGTTTCTGTGCAGCCTCTTAATTGGTTTCCAAAATTCTTCTGAAATATCCAAACCACAAGTTTTAAGATACTTTGTTTAGTTTAAGAATCAGAAGTTTCAAAAGTTTTCGGTGGACAGGAAAATTGTAAAAACAAATAGTGATGACTTCTTTATTTGGTGTCCCATACGTATGTGCACGGGAGTAGATCAAAAGAATTGGAAGAGAAAAGCCTCATCAATGATGAAGTTGCTCTTCTGTGCAGCCTGTTATGCTGCTATTGTGAGTTTCTGAAATTTATAATTTAAAGTAAAAGTTTAGTTCCTTACATGCATTAAGATGTTAGTTCTTATCTTTTTCTCCAATTACAAGACTTGTTCAAAATTAATGTGGTACTTGCTTTGTTAATAATGAACTTAACTATGTTATGCTCTTATATCTTTTAAATAGGATTTTCAATTCTGTTGTGTTAATAAGCTCACGCAAGTTGGATTGCAGTGTTGAAATCTGCCAATGTTTTGCATTTGCCCCAATAGATATCTACATAATATTATTGGAGGGGTGCTAAAATAGCCTTGATATTTGAATTGGAGAAATTCGGTTCTTCAATCTTGCGGTGCTATGCATGTAAATTTGTTAGTAGATCAGATGGTGAAATTTTAGACCAGTTTATTTCCTACTCAACTAACTTCTTGAGTTTCCCGCAGACAAAAATCTTTTATATGAGCAAGATCATTATCAATTTTTGTACACACACTAAATACAATTATGATTCATTTTAGCATTATATTCATGAATTATTTTGTAGATGATTCGACTATTTGTTTAGAAGGCACAATGTCTTTCCTGCATCTTACCTATAAATAAATACCAAACTTATCCTTTATGCATATAGGTTGATTGCCAACAAGTTTTGGGCTTTTAAATATGTTGTAATCTTTTTATAATACTGTTCTTTCACAGGTTTTTTTTTATTTAATCATAAAATTTTGTTATTATTGGAATTAGATTCTTACATTTTATATGGTGTGCTCTATAAACATCTTATCATAATATAATCTCTTAAAAACAAATTATGACGTTATGTTGTTTTATTGTTCCCAGAAAGTTTCTTGTTCATCACTGCCCAAAATTTGTAAATCATTTGCACTATTTCTTATTTTTACATTGGCATCCCTAGTTTCTTTTTTGGTTGAATTCGCTTGTTTCTAGTTTTAAAATAACATAATCTACCTGTATAATGAAATGCATGATGGAAAACTAGTTCATGCATAAAGTTAAAAATAAAAATAAAAATAGACCATCTAATATTGTTGGATGATGTATTGGGCCTTTACATTGATCCCCTAGTGATTCCTATTCAAAGTTGATACTTCCATACACAATAAAAGACTTTAAGTATCATTTTATGGATAGTTCCTATTTGAAAAGAAGGATGGTGTCTAAAGTAAATGCTATGATCATTACTACAGATTTTGGTGTACCTGTAAATGCTGCAATCATGTACATGATACATGTACTGTAAAAGGCAGCTTCTGCACCCTAGCCCCCATGTATCAATCAACTACATAAATTCGTTACTGGTTTTAAACTCCTCCTTGTGTCTGCTGCAGTTTAGAGGATCGGATTTTAGAATTTTTAGTTGCATTGATCATTGTTGTTGGATTCTATTGATCATGGAATCTTTCCATTGTTGCTGTTACTTTCTACTTTTTATAGGTTGGGGACTGCCTTGATAATTATTGTATTACATTTCTCTGTTTTTAATTTTATACTGCTTTGGTAGTTGCTGGACATTAATTTCTAGGGATTGTTTTGGTCTCTTTTTTTTATTAATTGGATATTTTTCTGTTTTGATTCTAAATGAGCACCGGGTGGTCTTGCTATTTTTGTTTGGTCTTGGTATCTTTGTTAATTATTTGATTTTTCTGTCGTGCTAGTCTAACCTGCTCAATTTGTGTGCTCGGTTATTGGTTATTGTTATTTTGTTCATTTTAGTACTTGTTTGGTCTAATCTGCATTATTTTTCCCTGGTTCTGTGTAGTTTGGTTTCAGAGGACTTTCTGGTGATTTTTCTGAGTGGCTGTTGTCATGCTATTGTTGGTTTTTTGCTGTATATTTCATATCTACCAGCTAGTGGTTCCTTATTTGCTGGGTACTTTATGCTATTTGTGTGCATCTGCACAGGGATGTTTCTGGCCACCAATGATCTCCTAGTAGTTCTATTCAGTTACCAGCTAACCTATAATTACTAGAGCATCTTGCTAGAGCATGCTGAATTCTGATTCAGCATACCATTGTAATGTCTTCATCTGTAAGTTTTTTTTAATTTGATGACACTTTGCTTTTAGCTACTCAAGATACTATTTTTGTATTTGCTGGTTTATTTTAGTATGCATTCAATAATTTTTTGAAGCTTGTAATTAGTATGGGCGTTGACTAATTTCTCTCTAAGGTGATAAATTTTTTAATTTCTTACACCTTGATGCTTTTTGGATGTATTATATTTTGTACAACTATCTCTTAAATATATTTGCTTTTTTCAGAATTAAATTGATATGTGGTTTTCTGATACTATACCAATCTTAAAGTTAGTTTAGCATATAGATATTATATTTCAGTTTTGATTTTTTAAATAGACTATGTAGACTCATAGTTTGTTGATTATTTTTCTTATATTGTTTTTAATTTTTGCTTAATAGGAAATTTGAATAATCATTGTGTATTTATTAATTTTCAAACTTATTAGTCTTTAACATATGTTATTGAAATTAATTGCTTTTTATTCTTTGAAATTAGTAGTTAAATAGTCCTTATTTATAATGATTTTAAAAGTGATAAATTATTAATGTTGTCATGGAATAAAGGAACTTATCGGGAAAATTTTTAATAATGAAAATAGCAAATTTGTTTACAAAGGAATAAAATTTAAATTTATCGCATTTGCATAAAATCCATGTGGTGCATTAAGTATAGCTTGCTTTTTAATTAAAAAATATGACGATTTATATTATTTGCCATTGTAGCTAGATGTATGGTATCAAAATATGTAATGTCAAAATTTTTTTTTTAATATTTTATGACAAATTTATTCTCGTCATATAAATATTTTTACTCATGACAATAAATGTAGTCACTAATTATTATAAATTTGTCATCAACGAATTAATCTCCATTTTTTTTTGTAAAAAAATATCCTTTTAAAAAATGCGACGAATTTATAACTTGTGTTAAAGTATAACTAACATTCTAATAAAAAGATGACGATTTTTATTTATCATCACTATAATAAGATATTGTTGACAAATTTATATTGTCATTAATGGTTTAAATATTTTATGACAATTTTATTTTCATCATGAAAATATATTTTATTCACGACATTAGTGTGCGTCGTTAATTATTATAAATTTGTTATAATAAACCTTACCTTCAATTTTTTATTGAAAGAAGATATCTTTAAATGAAATTGTAATGCATTTATCAATGTCGTCATAAAATAAAGCAAATAGTGACGAAAATAATCACGTGTAATGACAATAATAAATTGCGTTGCTAAAAGATAAATTTTAGTGATGAAAGTAAAATTCGTCACTTTTGAATTACAAAAATAACAAAAATCTTGCGTCGTAAAATATTTCGTCACAAATAGTATAATTTCCTGTAGTAAATATACATTACAAACTGATCGTTGATTGACATGCATGATAGTCTACTTTATATCCTCATAATCACCCCTCACGGGAAAGATATAGATTTTTATCTATGCATACGTATCACACATCTAATTCATGTAACATGATTTGTAACCCAAGGATATAACAACATACCTTGTTTTGTTGATTGGGACTACTATTTTTTACTACAAACTCAAAACATGTCTCTCCACGCTTTCGTATGTCTCTAATAATTTAAATTCCTTCCTTTGTTTTTATTTTATCTTCCAGGGTAATTCTTGAGTGACATGTGGTCACCCATGACCCTCTCAAATGTGGAGTTGGGGGCCCACATCTTTGGGTGTGTATAGACTACAGTTTGCAGCATGTACCCGTTGCAAAAACCCCTTTAACATATGGCCTTGCGCTACAGGACAAAAATTTAAGATCATTTTAGACGTCGGCCCAAGGGCACCCTAAAAAAAAGACCACCATTCCACTGCATCTAGTCTTTCGCTTAACCCATCCCTCTTCCGGATCTACAGTAAAAAAGCCTCAAAGGTGGGGAGATACGTTAAAAATGGCTAACAGCACTACTGCGCAATAGGTATTCGCTCTGCATCGATCATATACTGTGATCCAAGAGAATGATCTAGGGACTGATTGTGTGGTCATCATCTTACGATGTTGGAAGATTCATCAGAAGATAACTCATTCACTGGCGAACCCCCGGGATACCCGAACAAAGGTGAAGCCACTCTAAAAGGAGCGGACATAGCTAGAGGGCATTTCAACTGGTCTACATTACCTAATTATTTTATTGACAGAGGTGATCTTGCCAAATGTGACCCTTCAACCTGGTCGTTCAATTCTGTGGTGGGGAAGTCTTTTCGGATGTTGGGAAATGTGGAGGACTTCTACAGATTATATGCAGCATGCATTGGGTTTGGAATCAGATGGTGGGGAACCGAATATTACAGAGGAAGGGAAAAGGTGTCCTGTTGAATTGTATACTAAAAGTCTAGCTTTTATATGAACAATACATTAACAATTAATTTGAAATGAGAATCATATGATCAAATGATTGCGTCTTATAATTTATTTATATGTACGATGCAATAGTCCATTTACTTTATACTGTAGATAATATGTTGTGCGACAACACGTGAAAGATCATATTATCGGTTTCCTTATAAAGTATAAACAGATGCTCACAATCGAGATAGACGGGAACTCTCTATCGGAATGGTTGTAGTGTAGTTTAGTATTAGCTTATCTTGGCTATAGAATCACATTAGTGCACTTGTGTGTATAGAGCAGGACCGCTTGAGATTGTTCGACTTATACTGACTATATAGGAGAACTTGATCTCAGTTATTATGGATGTTCATGCTCTTAATCCCTATGCAATAACCACAACACATAGGGCAGTATGTATTTTTTTGATTCATCAATGGGTGAGATTTACATGTAATTAAATCAATAAACTCGGTGAGTTGGGAAATAGTGCTGTCTCTATGGTGTGCTGTTGATTGTAGAAGGAATCCGTGTCCGTCATAGGTTGATGATGTCCCGTTGAGGAGCTCATAAGGATTATCATGTAAACCCTGTAAGTGGATTTATTCCGGCATGATAATGAGGTTGAGTGGTACTACTCTTGGATTAAAATATTAATTAATGGAGTTGTCAGTAACTTAATTAATTAATGGGCATTGTATATCTTAAACATGGGGAGACTAATGGGCTCATCATAAAAAGGAGCCCATAACGTAATTATGAGATTAGAACGATAGTGCAATAATAATATTTTAGTGGTATATATTATTATTATTGGACTTAAGTATAAGCTTTGGGCTAAGCTTGGATACTTAAGTCCAATGGAGGCCCAACTCTAATTTCTCCTCCTGGTCCCTGCTGTAGCCCATATATAAGTCATCTCAGCTGTCCAGAAACCCTAATCGATGATATTAATCACATCTAATACAGTGAGGAGGGTGAGGGAACAGCAGATTGAGAAGATCTCGAGGATCGTCCCCCACATGACGTCGAGATTGGACTTGGGAATACTGCAGAAGACTAGAAGGTTGTTTGCTGCTGCTGTCCGCCACCTTCTACGATTTTTATAAAATCGTACAGAGCTCAGAACAAGGCATGTGATATACTGACAGAAAGCCATAGAAGAGAGGACCGTTTCGGTGCATAGATCACTCAAATCCAACATCGGATGATGCTGCGCAGGGTGCCAGCAAGAATCCATTTCTTCAACATACCCTGGTGAAAGGTAATACGTTTCTTGTTTTCTTGCTTCCGCTGCATGTTAGAAATGTATGGAACCCTAACGGGTCATGTTAACCAAAAGATCCAAGCGCTAACAGTCCAGACGCCGATGGGTATGCTGTGGGCAGGCATGAGATCCACGAAAAAGGAACAACTAACGGTCAACAAGAAACGAGATGGAAGGCTAGCATCGCGACGTAACTACAGGGTATCATTCGGCTTGAGGTGCCAAAAGAAGGAAGGTGCGTACACAGTCGTCGACTTTTCAACAGCACACTTGCACCCCGTGGCAAATCTTAATCAGGTACATTTCTTTAGATCTCAGAGGAAGGTAGGTCACGCCCACGCGATGGAAATACAAACGATGAAGGATTCCGGGCTAAGGACATGCAAGATTATGGACTTCTTAGTGACGACTCATGTTGGATACAACAATGTGGGTTTTACTGTGAAGGACTTGTATAACTTTATCGGTACAGATGCCCAAAGATCTTAGCAACTCGGCTCGGACTCGGAGGCAGCAATCGCATACTTCTCTGCGCATGTGGAGAATGATCGGGGGTTATATGTCAGGTACGACATCGACAATTAGAACAGGTTAAGTTGAATTTTCTGGGCAGACTCTAGATCTAGGTTTGACTATGGGTTATACAGCGACATGGTGGTTATTGACTCTATGTACAAGACCAATCGTTTTAAAATGCCCTTCGTCCAGATTGTCGGCGTCAACAACCATGATAGTATCACGTTGTTTGGATGTGCTCTTATGTCTGAGGAAACAATTGATGCCTACACTTAGGTGTTCCGTATGTTTCTACATTGCATGGGTGGTACCCAACCACTTTCTGTATTGAGTGATGGTGACAAAGCGATTGGAATGTCCATATCAATGGTGATGCCAGCGACGAGACACAGACTATGCTCTTGAAATCTCATGGGAAATGCTCGAACCGTGTCTACGGAGCCTGAATTTTTATCCGAACTCAAGGTGTTCATGCTATGTCGGAAATCAGAGGAGGATTTTGAGAGAAGATGGGAGGGAATTGTAACTAAATTCGGGTTGCAAGGAAACGATTGGGTAATGGATATGCACGCAAGGAGGGAGCGGTGGGCAAAGCCATTTTTCAAAAATGAGTTCTTCGCAGGGATGACAACAACCCAGAGATGCGAGAGCGCGCACGTGTAAATGAAGATTTTCTTAAGTAGAGAACTTAGTCTATATAAATTCGTGAAGCAGCGCTGGCGTAGTATGATTCGAATGAGGGAAAATACGCTCAGTGAGGAATTCGTGGACAGTCAAAATGAAGTTGTTCTACGAACACATCTAATGGGTATCGAGTCTTCCGCTTATAATTTCTACACAACTAAAATTTTCAAGAAGGTCTACGTATGATTTCTCTACCAATATAATGAAACTTTTTTCCCATGTGTCTTGGGTACAGTAACTAAAAGTACTTGTGCAGGTCCGACATGAGATTGAGGATTGCTCACATACACCACTTCGTATTACATCTGATAATGGCGTAAAGAGGTTTGAGCTCGCGGACTATGGAGATGAAGGGGGATCATTGAACATGGTGACGATACATGGGGCCACAGACCGGTATTGTTGTACATGTCAGATGTACGAATCTTGTTACTTGCCCTACAGTCACATCTTCTATTCTCTAAAAGCCATTAATTTATCCTCAATTCCGGCTTTATTACTTCACATGAGGTGGGCGAGGTCTTGTAATGCCATGTCCCTGGACCTTCCTAGATGCTCACCCAATCCTAGTGAGCTCATGTTTGGATCATTACACGGTAAGATGTACCAGCTCTGCAATGTTGGTTCATTGTCGGATTTACTGTACCATGAGGCAATGAAGGGAATTTGTTCATTGGTGGCACGCCTGTGAGTTAAGAGCGAGAGTCTAGAATATTAGGAAAAAGATTGTGAGAACCCCCCCGGTGTAATACCACCGCTGGGAAATGTGGTGAAAGACCCGGTTGTATCTAAGATAAAGGGAACACAAGGTGTTTCGAAAGGAAAAAAAATGCAGTAGCAGGCGCTGCGGTGTATGCAGAGAACCAGGCCATTACAAGTCAAATTTCCCATGTGTCACTTTTGGTCTGTCCTTCACCTCCGGGAACGTAGTCAATCACGATTACAATAATACTGACGAAGAAGATGATGATATTTTTGTGCCTTTTGAGGACAATTCATTTCTTCACTAGAATTCAACAAAAAATAGCTGACATGGACAATGTTTATTGTCAGATATGAAATGGAAGACTAAGTTCTTGATGACAGCTCTCAATGACTCCCTTGCGTTTGTAACTTTATGGAAACCCTAAACTCAACAATAATAAAGTGAATCATTAAATGTGTGTACGTGTAAATTATATTGCATAGATAATTTGAGTGGTTCGACTAGATGATCAAGTTATTTTTTAAATTATAGGCTTAATTGTTTATTGCTGGACTAGTATTTAAATGTGAACATAAGTGGCGGCACTCATAAAATTTCCCCTATCAATGTATGAACTATCAAATATGCCCGAATGTATAGAAATCAACTAATTTGTCCACCGTTTTCGTTAGTATGCCTGAACTATCCACACTTACAAATGCATTAGCTTGAAAATGTCATGAAAACCAATACTTTTTTACCCTCAAAATGTAAAGTTGACAAAGTAAGCGAAACACCCTTTTTATATGAACATTTGATAAAGGAAGGAAACTTTTTATTGATATTTGAGATACGATAGTTATTAGCTAAAAAAATTACAAATTAAAGTAGGTAACAACATGTAAATTGTACATTGTAGTCCCTCCGTCCCGTTCTTATGGTTAGGTTTGTTTTTGCACGGGAATTAATGAATATAATATGTTAATGTGTATTGAGGTGAGACAAATAATAAATTAATGTACAGTGGGTAGGTGTATTAGTGGGATATGTGGACCCATACTGGGAGAAGTACTTAATTTGTGTGGGTCCCATATACTATAAAGAGAACTGTAACCATTAGGATGAGACGCCCAAAATGAAAATATGTAACCATTAGGATGGGACAGAGGGAGTATGTATGGTGATAAATTCAGGCTTAACTTGTTTGTCCTCCAAGTTAAGGAACTTTAAATTTCACTTTAATTAAAGGAAAATTGCTTTCTTAACTATCTCGTCCGCTAAAATCTGAGGGCTTCTCTTTTTCGACTCACTTGTCGAATTCAACATATAGTATAAAACACGTGTTATTGGCATCAGCTATTGGATCAATGCATAGTGGGCTTAGAATGCATAGGGCGGTGCGATGGGCTTCAGCAAGGTACTGGGGTTAACCATCACGACGTTCCTTCGACGTATCATATCAATATGGATTGTGAAAAAGGAGAGACCTACGGTCAAAGTTTTCTTGCATGCAGAAAATTACTAAAATGGAAGGTTGAATTCTAAACTAATGTACAGTTATTTTAGGTTCGATAGTTTTGGGAAATCATACACTTTTATTAAGAGCTCTCTAAATATTTACACTCAAGACTCTTTGTTATTGAACACTTTGCGTCACTCCTCTGCTTATCTTTCTTAGCACTCACTTGTGCACTCTTGATCTTATGTTCTACATTACAAATGTGTTATCACCTACTTATAGTAAATAGTAGATATCTCTAGAATGTCGGTTACCTCTTGCACTAATCCTTATCTATTCTACTGCCATCATCTTTTCTTTCCTGCATACTACTGCCATAAACATTCTAGTAAACATTGCTGCCAACTTCTGCATATCCAGAACCATCACTTCCATTCTCCAACCTTCAAGATTAATCACGCAGCTTCTTGAATGTTCCAGAGTCGGTGTTGCTCTTCAACGAATTATCTCAAATGATATATAAATAAGCTAGACATGTGTCTCTCAAGTAAGTTACGTATGGCCAACTGCCATTGAAGTCGGGTATTTAGCCTGTGACTCCAGTGTCTGAAGCAAACCTAAAGTACGAAGACATTATGTATATGATCTTTAGCTCCAATATTATATTGATGTAATTGGGCTGATATAAGTTGAGTATAAAAATCAAGATAAAAAAGTTGGTTCCAGGCTCTTCCAAAAACATCAATCTCAGTAATCTGGCAAACGAATAAGTAATCTCACCACTTACTCCAGAGCTATCCATCACACTGGTAACATGCACATGAAAAATAAAATTCAACATACCTTTAAAAATAATCATGATTCTCATGTATAACAAATACAACAAGTATAACACCGGCCACATCTTCCTCATGACTATATATCTTTACATGTATTTTGCGGAGCAAATTTTTTTCGTATTCTATTAATTTGTATATTGTCTGGTATGTTCTTTACACGTTATGCATGTAGTTCTTCAGAAAAAGCTAATTCCCTCTAAGAACGGTTTACAATAAACACATTGTTGGCATGGCCAACACTGTCATTTTAATTTTGACATGAGCACATACTCTGCTATATGGTACATTTCCGTATGTCTACATGGAAAAGATATTCTAAGAGAGTGATTTATACTTACAAGGAAGGAGAATATCTCTACTATTTTGTTGTGACATTATTACATGATTTATTGAGTTATTATAAGAATAGACTTGGAGAGGATTTCAGGACACGCATGATTGAGTGAAGATTCGAACAGAGGATGCTGCAAGAATCAATTTAAATAGGAAGAAAACATCGGCTCAAGATGATTACATGGGTAATTATAAGGTAGAATGACTATTCATCTTAAGTTTTGATTCCTATAGTTTAACAACCTTAAATATTTGCTCTTACATTCGGTAAGAGTAATCTATTCATCAAGAGGGATTCTTGATCTTAAGTCTGAGGGAGACACCGAATCTAGAGTTAGATTCAAACGTCACAAGTACCTGTGATAGTGTTGTCAAGTTATTGTCAAGGGAGTCTTCTAAGTTTAATGGATAGCTTTGAGGGACACACGGAGTGGGAGTCTTCTCAGTCTACTGGATAGCTTTGAGGCACACACGGAGTTTTTCCGTTTCAATTCTGTGTTGTTCTATAAGAAGCTATATACATATTCGATTGTAGAACATCAGAATTAAGTTTTTCATACTTAATTGCATCTATGGCAGGTAAAAAGGACAGAGGAAGTTATACTATACAAATTAGTGAGGAAGGTCAAAATCCAGACCTCATCTCGTAACGAACCCACCACGTTTGACGATGAATCCCACTCTGCCATTGAATACACTCTCCTATCAAATGTAAATAAGATAATCACATCAAGAGAATAATTATTTTTGGACGACGAAATTGAATAATATGAATCTAGGGTTAGCTAATAGGAATTGCGGCAAATAGATAAACAACGACGATGCGATATTGAACATACAGGGAATACATGTGGCAAATGGTGCTTGCATTGTAGGAGCATGCGCATCAGGTAGGTGGTACTGTCAACAGCGTCTCCGGCGCACAAATCGCCGCTTTGTACATAAAACCTCTGAACATTCACAGGTTTTTTTATGCAAATAACCTTATTCCTTCAGAAGGATCTGTGACGGGCGTAGTGGAATTTCTTTGTGGTTGACCTTGAGCGACGACGGCGCCGATGGTTATAACCATCAAGCATAGGAAATGGCAAGGCGGGGGCGGCGGCTTGTTCAGCTGGGCGTAGTGGAATTTCTTTTTTGTTGAGCTTGAGCAACGACGGCGCTGATAATTATAATCATCAAACATCAGAAACGACACGGTGGGGGCGGCAACTTGTTCAGTTGTTTAAGGATCATGAGGTAAGGGCAAAGTGGAGATGATTCAGGATAAGGGATACACAGAGAAAATATCAAAACTTAATTTAATATTAATATTTATTGATGCAAAGCTACAATGTGTAAGACGAAGCCCTGCCTTGTACTGATGTAGGGCACTTTTCTGCTCACTTATTACCGGCTACGAAATGGGTCTTGGGTATCATTTTATTTGTGTATCAAAGCAGCACCACTTGGCTTTATAAAATATTGCTTCAAGTTTACAATTTATTGTTTGCACTATAGCTTGTTTAGCTAATGGATTGGATGCCATCCCCTACCGCAACTGACCTCTGCACATTGTTGGTGGCGTTGCTGGTTGAGCCGCTGCCTTGCACGTGTCATAAGTTACACTGACTTTTCTACTCACAGCACCTCCTACACTTGGACCAGGTATTTGCTATATATCTCTCTCCTCATTGATATATGACCATATTATTCTCTTAATTGGTTGTAATTCCTGTTTTGTTTTTTTTTGTTTCATTTTTTTTATTTTGTTTTATTTTGTAATTAGACGATATTATTTTTCAGATTGCGGCAAATACAGTTGGCGATGTTAGTGTTGCATTTCGAATTGGAATTTCTGAATTACCACAAATGGCATTGCACCTTGACTAAATCTTTCACTTGTTCATTATATACAACATATTATAAGATGAATGTGCAAATATCCACTATTTTTTATTTGTTATCTTAGTTGAGTTATTTATTTATAGATTACTTAAGTTATGTCTCTACAACACCTCAACATTGGTGATATGTATATCAAGGATGCACAAACTTTTGCCATAACAGATAGCTTCCCTCATCTCAAGGTAGCATCTTCTTCATTAAATACCTTGTACTTTTTGCAATGTAATAATAATGGTCTTGGTTTTAATGTCTTTTGGGAACATCGGTGATGTCTATGTAAAGTCATTTTTTTAGTGAGTGATTTTTTTTTCTCCTAAAACTATTAAATAATAGAAAACTGATATTTTTCTAAATTTTATGCATTTTAAATTTAAGTCAAATTAGTTTCAGAAAATGCAAAAAGTAACTCAATTTAAGGGACACTTATGCAAGATTGTTCCAAGCATCGTGAGACGAAGCACTAATTAAAAGTTGGATTATGGTGACTCTGAATGCTACGTGCATGCATTATTCATTATTTAATTCATATGATCAGCTCACTTGCTTTCACTTCGCCGTATTAATTTAATTACATACTACATGTGGACAATAAATACAATTAATATTTTTAGTGATGAGTGTAGCGACATTAATCAATTTTTAGGTGCATATTAAACTCAACACTATCTTCTTATTTTGCTTTGAACAGAGTCTTTCATGTGACAGTATCTATAAGTGCTTGTTCTACATTTATCATCACACCAAAATCCTAATTAGCAACTTAGTTGATGGGCTGCCATACCTATAAACTATAAATATATACTTATTAAATAAAAATTATATTAAATTATACATAAATATTTTACTTGTATAAAAGTGTTATTTAAAAATGTTAACAATATAAAATTGTTATATAATAATGTTACTTATAAAAAAAGTGTTATATGAGAAGTGTAACTTATATAAAAGTGTTATATGCAGGTGTTACATATTAGAAAAAAAATGTAAAAGTATTATATGCAGGTGTTACATATTAGAAAAGTGTTACTTATATATGTTACTTATATAAAAGGTGTTACATATTTTAATAATTAAGAAAGTGTTATCAATATGTGTTAAATTAATTAAAAGTGTTACAATAACATATTTTATAATGATACTTATGTTGTAGTGAATAAAATGTAATCTCATTATCAAGTTAAGAGTGCGATCGGTCGATGATATGTGGGTCGGTAGATATTGGAACTATTAACTGACCATTAGCTCGACCAATCGACCAACCCTACTGTAGAACTCCTACCCACCGATCGAGAAAAAGCAAAGGAGGACCTTTGGAAAATAGACCCGATAAAAAGTAATCTCATTATCAAGTTTACAGGGCGAGCGGTCGATGATATGTGGATCGATAGACATTAGACTATTAACCAACCACTAGACCGACCAACCGACCAACCCTACGTGGAACTCCAACCCGACTGATCTAGAAATAGCAAAAAGGGAGGACCTTAGAAAAAATTGTCGAACTCCTACACGACTGATCTAGAAATAGCAAAGGGGGACCTTTGAAAAATAAATGCGATAAAATATAATCTCATAATCAAGTTTATAGGACGATCGTTAGATGATATGTGGGTCGGTAGACATTGAAACTATTAATAGACCACCAGACCGACCAACCAACCCACCCTAATGTAGAATTGCCACCCAGCTGATCTAGAAATAGCAAAGGGAGACCTTTGAAAAAGATACGCATTAAAATTAATCTCATTATCAAGTTTTCAGGGTTATCATTCGATGATGTATGGGTTGGTAGATGCTGGAACTATTAATCGACCACCTGGCCGACCAACCGACCGACCCTACTGTTGAACTCCTACCCGAATGATCTAGAAATAGCTAAATGGACCTTTGGATAATAGATGCGATAAAAAGTAATCTCATTTTGAAGTTTACAGGTCGATCAGTTGATCTTATGTGGGTCGGTAGATAATGGAAATAATACATGACCACCAGACCGACCAACTGACCGATCCTACTGTGGAACTCCTACCCACTAATCTAGAAATAGTTAAGGGGGGCCTTTGAGAAAAAAATATGATAAAAATTAATTTTATTATCAAGTTTACAGGGCGATCGATCGATGATATCTGGTTAAAAAACATTGGAACTATTAAAAACTACCAAACCGACCAACCGACCAACACTATTGTGGAACTCTTACCTGGCTGATCCAGAAATAGCAAAAGGGGATCTTTTGAAAATTGTAGAATTCCTACCCGACTGATCTACAAATAGCAAAGGAGGACCTTTGGAAAATAGACTCGCTAAAATGTAATCTCGTTAACTGACCAACCCTACTGTAGAACTCCTACCCGACTAATTTAGAAATAGCAAAGGGGGATCTTTAGAAAATAGACGTGATAAAAAGTAATCTTATTATCAAGTTTACAGGGCAATCAGTCGATAATATGTGGGTAAGTAGACATTGGAACTATTTACCTACCACAACACCGACCAACCCTACTGTGGACCTCCTACCCGACTGATCTAAAAATAGCAAACGGGGACCTTTGGAAAAACTGTAGAACTCCTCCCGATTGATATACAAATGGCAAAGGGAGACCTTTGAAAAATAGACACGATAAAATGTAATCTCATTATCAAGTTTAAAGGGTGATCGATCGAAGATATGTGGGTCGGTAGACATTGGAACTATTAACCGACCACCAGACCGACCAACTGACCACCCCTACTATAGAATTTCTACCCGACTGATCTAGAAATAGTGGAGGAAGATCTTTCAAAAATAGACTCGTTAAAAATTAATCTCATTATCAAGTTATAGGGCAATCGGTCGATGATATATGTGGGTCGATGGACTTTGGAATAATTAACCGACAACCTGATCGACCAACCGACAAACCCTACTGTGGAACTCCTATCCGACTGATCTAAAATAGCAAAGGGGACCTTTAGAAAATAGACGCAACAAAAAGTAATCTTGTTAACCGACCAACCTTACTATAGAACTCATACCCAACTGATCTAAAAATAACAAAGGGGACCTTTAGAAAATAGACGTGATAAAAAGTAATCTCGTTAATAGATCACAACTTCTGTAGAACTCCTATCCAACTGATCTAGAAATAACAAAGTGGGAGCTTTAGAAAAGAGACGCGATAAAAGTAACTTCATTATCAAGTTTACAGGAGGATCGATTGATGATATGTTAGTTGGTAGACATTGGATCTATTAACCAACCACCAGATCGACCAACCGACCAACCCTACTGTAGAACTTCTACCCGACTGATCTAGAAATAGTAAAAGAGACCTTTGAAAAATAGAAGCATTAAAATGTTATCTCATTATCAAGTATACAGGGCGATCAATCGATGATATGTGGGTCGGTAGACATTGGAACTATTAATCGACCACCAGACCGACTAACCGACCAACCCTACTGCAAAATTGCTACCTGATTGATATAGAAATAGCAGATGCAGACTTTTGGAAAATAGACGCGTTAAAAATTAATCTTATTAACAAGTTTACAGGGCGATTGATCGATGATATGTGGGCCAATAGATGTCTGAACTATTAACCGACCTCCTGATCGGCCAACCGACCTACCTCACTGTGGAACTCCTATAGGGCTGATCTAAAAATAGCAAAGGGGGACTTTTGGAAAGTAGACGCGTTAAAAATTAATCTCATTATCAAGTTTACAGGGCGATCGATCGATGATATGTGGGTCAAGAGATGTTGGAACTATTGACCTACCAACTGACCAACCAACTGACCGACCCAACTATGGAACTCTTACCCGACAGATCTAGAAATAGCAAAGGGGTGAAAAATAGACGCGATAAAAAGTAATCTCATTGACCGACAAATCCTACTGTAGAACTCCTACCCGACTGATCTAGAAATAGCAAAGGGAGACCTTTGGAAAATAGAAGTGTTAAAAAAATCTCATTATCAAGTTTACAGGGCGATCAGTCGATGATATGTGGGTCGGTAGGCATCAGAACTATTCACCGACCACCAGACCGACCAACCCTACTTTGGAACTCTTACCCGACTGATCTAGATATAGAACACGGGGTCCTTTGGAAAAATTTTAGAACTCCTACCTAACTGATCCAGAAATAGCAAAGGGAGACCTTTGAAAAATAGAAGCGATAAAATGTGATCTCATTATAAAGTTTACTGTGCGATCGGTCAATAATATATGGGTTGGTAGACATTGGAATTATTAACCGACCACCAGATCGTCCAACCAACCAACCCTATTGTAGGATTGCTACCCAACTTATCTTGAAATAGCAGAGGGAGACCTTTTGAAAATAGATGCGTTAAAAATTAATCTCATTATCAAGTTTACAGGGCGATTGGTCGATGATATGTGGATCGGTAAATGATAGGCTGTCGCCGGCCTACCAAAATATAATTTATTTCCGACTTACTCTAATACAAAGTATAGCAACGAGTACGGGTTAAACCCAACAGAGTATAACAAAATTCAAATTAAATTTAAGTGTTGATAACATAAAAATAAATGGAGGGGGAGGTTGTTTTGGTATGGTGGAAATTTAAAAATAACAATAAAAATAATAAATTAACTCAATTTAAATAACAAAGTATGTAGACGAAATTTAATTTGTAACTTAACCAAAAGAAAAAAACCCTAGTTTAGGATGATGATCCCCTCTCGTTTACCGAATCAATAATTACATGATTAGACATTTATTCTAGTGTGCAAACTCAAATACAAGGATTGACGGTACGACCAATCAACCCGAATGTTCTTAAGTTCATCAATTAGGGTATGACCACTAAATTGAACTATTCACGAGTGACCCTATGGATTCGAACTCGAAAATGAATTAAGACTCCAAACATAGAATTACTAGGCTACGAAAATCGACTAGGAATCATACAACCTAAATTCTATTACATCTAGAGGGAATTATCTCTATTTGCTACTTAATTCAATCCTCACAACAATTACGGATTGTAGATCAGGCTAATTAATTATTAAAGTGCTATAAGGAAAATCAAAGAATGTAATAGAATAAATTTGCACAAAAGATTCAACGAAAAACCCTTAATAATTAATCTAACATTCAACGAAAGGTTCACAAAATTCTAAACTAAAAAAGGTGATTAGCCCCGCATGTTCATGACAAAAACAGAATTAATAATAAAAACTAGGATGTCGGATTGCTCTTGAATCTTCACTTTTGGTTGGGAGAACAAGACCGCCGATGCCTTTAATTTCCAGGAATTCACGTTCTGTTCTCTGTCTGACGCCTCCAAGAATAAATATATCTCTTCCTTATTCAACTTCTTGTCCCCCAAGTAATCCTATTTGATCTCTTTCCTTATTTTCCTTGATCTCCAAGATCTCTTTGCTGGGTTTTTCATCCTTGATTATGACTCTAACAGATTTAGAGGAGATCTGGTCCTTCAAATATGTGGCAGATATGCTGGCTGATTTCTTTCCTTATTTGTTCTGAATTTTCGTTTGACTCCACTGACACTGAAGGGTTTAGTGTTAGCTTATCTTGCAGCAACGAATTTCTTCCACAAAATAGTCTGTTTCCACATCAATTTATAACATTAAAGCACTAATTTCCAAAAGACAAGATAAGTCAGTTTTAGCACCCAATTAGCTCATAAGTCCATCAAATAAACATGAATTTCAACCAAATAATCGTGCTAAAATATGACATATTAAATCTCCCCACATTTAAACTTTGCTTGTCCTCAAGCAAACTAAGTTCAAAGATATCAGAGAATAGAAAACCAAGAAACTCCATCTAAAAAGACAAATGAAAGTCACTACACTTCAAGAGAAAAGTATCTAATGAGCATTCAGAAATAATATGAAAAATGACTCTTCACTCAAAGTTTGCAACTTTCATGGCATCAAATCTTTCAAAATTCCATGGCCTCACTAAGGTTCACTCAATAACACTCAAATATATGATTTAGGTGGCAAGATCACTCAAAAATTGAAAAGAAAAGTCATTACCATAGACTTGCTCCCAAATCAAATCTCCACCAATTTTAAATGGATCATGTGCAACAATCAAATAGTCTTTGATAGGGTTGTAATGGGGCCCTAGGACAGGGTGAGATAATAAAAGGGATAAGAATGGCTAAATTCACCACTTTACAACATGTGATCTCTACAAATCACATCAACCATTATCCCCAAATTTTTCTTTCAAAACATCATTTTTCTTGCAACTATAATCTCCCCACACCTACTCCTTTTCAAGATTTGGAACAGCAGGTGTAATACCGAAAAGATCAGTGTCAGCCATAAAATTTCAGCAGCTCCTTTTCCCTTTCTTTTTTTCAAGAATTTTTCTCTTTTTTTTTTTTAAATTTTCTCAATATTCCCTTTCTTCCTTTTCTTGCCTTTTTTTCATTTTTTCTACATCAACTCCCCTTCATCTTCAATTCAACCATAAATTATTTCCACAAGATTTGCATATTGCAAAGTAGTGAAGGGTTTAACCGGAAGAGTTAAAGAAAGAAATGGGAATTCAGGGTTCATTTATGTGCTCATAATTCAAAGAAAAGGCTTAGGCTCAACGTGGCTTCCCTAGAGTTTTCATAATCAGGTGGAATAATATAAGCCAAGAGGGTTAAACCTAAGTGCCCTTATCATTATATCACACACAACCAATCACATGATCTTGAAATGCATTCAAAAGAGCAATTTCTAGAATGAGCAATTCAAATTCAATGCACTCAAGAATGAAATTTCAATAGAGCTTATAGATGATAGCTCGTTAAGGCTCAAAAGCTCACTAAAAATTGGGTATATTTGCCATGAAATTCGAAAAAAAATCAGCCACTACAATCACAAAAATTTTCTAAAGATAATCACTTTTTCAAAAGCTCCTCAAAATCACTGCCACCCCCCTCAATCATGCATCACCCTCATCACCTCAAAAGATTTTATTCCTCAATTTTCCAAACTCCACATCAACATACAATTCAGAGGACAATGAGAACAAGACATGGGACAAGAAATTCAGCAAAGAATATCAGCAAAATATTCAAAACAAACCATACATACATCTCTTCTCTACCCCAATTATCATATAAAATCCCTCCACATACCTAAACGTTTCCTTGTCCCCAAGTAAAATACAGTATAAGAAAGACCAAATATGTAATTTGGTAGAGTGCACCTAATTCAGTTTTGGGTAGAGCTTATGCAGTTAAATCCTTTTTGCCATTTCTACGAACAAGAAATTAAGGATGAAAAATTAGACAATTTATTGAAAACAAAAATAAAACGAGAAAATTGGGTTGCCTCCCAATTTGCGCCTTTTTTATTGTCGTTAGCTTGACTTAGGCAAGGTATATTTTTATCAATTATAAACCACATCGTCCAACTCCATTCGATCCACCTCAATCATCTGGAAACCTTCATGATACTCCTTAAGTTGGTGCCCATTAACTTTGAAACTCTTTTCAGAATTTATGCTTCTTATCTCAATGGGAAACAATTTAAGCTTTGAGTGATAAAGTAAAACTTTTTGCCCAATGCTAAAATTTTTTCTTGAGATCCTTGCATCATGAAATGCCTTTATTTTAGCTTTGTAAATCACTGAATTCTCATAGGCTTCGTTCCTCAATTCCTCCAACTCTTGCAATTGGAGTTTCCTTTGTTCTCCGGCTTTATCATAATCCATGATGCACTTTTGGATTGCCCACCATGCTTTGTGCTGAAGCTCCACAAGTAAGTGACATGGCTTTCCATAGACAATTCTGTACAGGGACATGCCAATCGGTGTCTTATAGGCCATTCTATAGGCCCATAATGCATCCTCCAAACGTGAGCTCCAATCCTTCCTAGATGGATTAACTATCTTCTCTAAAACCCTCTTGATCTCACAGTGGGATGCCTCTGCCTGGCCACTCGTTTGAGGGTGGTAGGGCGTAGAAGTTTTATGAAACACCGAATACTTGCACCGAAGCGCTTCCACCGTTCAATTGCAAAAATATGTGCCATTGTCACTGATGATGGCTCGAGAAATTCCGAACCTACAAAATATGTTAGATCGAAGGAAACCTGTCACGCCCCGACCCTAGACAGAACGCGACAACCGCCACGTTAATCATAAATTTCGCAGAATGGGTGCACTCTACTCCACAAAGTTTATAGAAAACGTAAGGCTTCCTATCAAGTACCTGTAGAACTGAACAACTGATAACAACGGGTTCAACTCGAGGACATCATCTCATAAAGTATCAACAAGGATTTACAAAGGTACAAAATACAACGATGTAACTTAGTTTAAAGAAAATATACATGAACGATATAACATCGCGAGGGTACAAAAAGAACATCAAGGGGGTCACCAAATATAAACTATACAATCTCGCCAATGAATCCATCAATTTACATAAAAGAGAAAGTACCCAAAACACTGATTGGATGACGAGCAAACGATAGGCAAACCTCCAACCAAAACGATATCAACAGCCTGAAAAGGAAAGAATGATTGGGGTGAGCAAAACCACTAACTCAGTGAGGTGATAAGCCGGTCACCCCGACCCTTATACGAAGCATGTATTCCCACTCGCGGTTCATAACATAAAATCCAACATTTTGTGCCACAATAACTATTTCTCACTCAGTATACATATTAATGAAAATAAAAACCTTAGTGCACATTTACGAATAACACAATTAGTTCAAACAACATGTTATCACATAAAAGACGCGTGGGTAGTCAATATCCTCCTCAAACTGAGCTCTCCGCCGAGAGACAGTCCAAGCCCGTCACCGTTACTCTAGATAAAATGCACATTAATATTCTTTCTCAACACGCCAAGTGCTAAAGTTCATAATTCAATATCGACGTGAATACTTGAAATGCTCAAACATATAAACATATATGACATGCATGTCCCACACCGGTGACGTTGACTGAGCCTATAATAGACTGATCCATCTAACGATCACCCTCCAGAGTATCAGTATTTGGCAAATGGACAGGTGCCCCGTTAGATCTAACTCACCCGGGTTTGCCAAGCAACGAGCAACTTGGTTGTCACTCTAACTCACCCGAACCGCGATAATTTGGGCTACTTAATCAATGTCGCTCCAACTCACCCTAACCGCGACCAATTCGGGCTACTTAACCTTGGTACCAGGCATACATATGCATATGCATCATAAGATGAATAACGACTCAAGTTAGAGTCTTAATTGGCACACAAGAATAACCAGAAATCAATTCTCAAATAATTCACAATAAATGCTATCAGATATCGAGCCGGCAAGGCTCTTCAACATAAGTTAAAATCAATAATACTCATAAAATGGCTAACAGGACTCTAACCAGAGCAATCGAGCCAATCAGGCACTTTACCACACAATACAATACCAAATAATTTTCTTATCAATTAACTAAAACTAAAATAAATGCACATTTATCGAGGGTCCACACTTCCTACAAGAGAAGGCGTTCCCGAATTATCAACTAACAAGAAAGTGATTAACTCTCTCGAAATCTGAAGTCGGTCCCTGCCCTTTGTCGATGGTTCTTTACCTAGAAAGGAGATGAGCAATTAAAGACAAATCAAATATAACTAACTATTAGCGGTAACATCACCTTTCATTGCTAAAAACAAATCCTAATCGAGTTCGAACGAGTCAATATTAAATAAAAATGGCATGTAACTCCTTAATATCAGTTCCCAATCCCACATAACCCGTTTCAATACATTAACTAAACGAAACGATGGAAAATAAATTTGAATTCGACATAAAAATTCTGAAAATTTCCAGCTAGCGGCAGTTTACGAGAAAAATCATAACTAATTGTAGAATAATCGAATTGAGGTGTTTCAAGTGGCTACGGAAAGCTAACGAGTTCAGCTACATAAGAAATTAAGTTTGCAAACTTTTGATGGCAATAGCTATGTCAAAATCAATTCGAACAGTCTGCATACCCACATACCAAAAAGAAAAACCCCACAAAATTACAAAACCATGGAAGAAGGAAGCTTAATTCACACATCACTTAGCTCAAAACAACTTAGAAACCACCTAGGATGAGGGTTGTAAGGGAGAATTTCATCAACAAGGGTTTCTCCTCTTCACTCTCTTTTTTCCCCTCTTTTGTTTTTCTTCTCCCGTTCTTCTTTCTTTTCTTTTCTTTTTTTTTTAACTTTAGCCTTAATAATTATATATTAGGCCATTTAAGCGGGCTGAAACTTTGGGCCACAAAATAAATAAATAAATAAGTTTGGGCTTTCTAAAAAAAATCTAGTTGGGCTAAGATAGGGCTGGCCTTTTGAGCCATAAAAATAAATAAATAGGTTTTGGGCTTTCTAAAAAAAATCTAGTTGGGCTAAGATATTATAAAGTATCCCCTCCTCTAAAAAGTTTCGTCCTCGAAACATAAACGTACCTAGAGATTAAAAGAGATTTGGATGTTGTTGACGCATGACTGACTCTGGTTCCCATGTTTCTTCTTCAATTTGATCACTTCTCGATAGAACTCTCACCATAGGAATGGATTTGTTACGAAGCATTTTCTCTCGGCGATCTACAATTTGAACAGGTTGTACTTCGTACGATAGATTTTCCTTTAATACAACTGGGGGATATTTGAGCACGTGCGAAGGATCTGGTTCATATTTTCTAAACATAGAGACATGGAAGACATCGTGAATCTTCGACAATTCCGATGGTAGCTCAAGTCGATACGCGACACGACCAATCCTTTGCACGATCGTAAACGGGCCAATATACCTTGGACTCAACTTTCCTCGACGGCGGAATTGCAACACGCCCTTCCATGGAGAAACTTTCAGAAAAACTTTGTCTCCTTCATTAAATTCCAAATCGCGCCTCCTATTATCTGCATAGCTTTCTGTCAATCTTGCGCTGCCTTAAGTCTGTCTCGAATAAGTTGTATTTTTGCCTTCGCATTTTCGATAAGTTCTACTTGTTCGATTTATCTCTCGCCAATCTCATCCCAAAAGAGCGGTGTTCGACACTTTTAGCCATACAGAGCTTCTTACAGGGGCATTCCAATGCTTGAATGATAACTGTTGTTATAAGCGAACTCCACCAAAGTCACGTACTTATCCCAGCTACCTCCCAAATTCAACACCACTGCACGTAGCATATCTTCTAGTGTCTGTATAGTTCTCTCTTACTGTCCATCAGTCTGTGGATGAAACGAGGTACTGAATAGTAATTTTATACCTAGCGCTTTCTGCAAACTTGGCCAAAAATGGGAAGTGAATCTTGAATAATGATCAGATATGATTGGCACTGGTACTCCGTGCAATCTCACGATCTCATCGACATATAACTTGGCAAGTTTCTCTAAAGATTCGTTGGTATGCACAGGAAAGAAATGTGCCAATTTTGTCAGACGATCGACAATGACCCAAATTAAGTCATGACCCTTTTGGGTTCGAGGTAAACCAGAAACAAAATCCATTGTGACGTTTTCCCATTTTCACTCAGGAATAGGTAGTGGTTGAAGCATGCCGGCTGGTTTTTGGTGTTCCGCTTTAATTTGATGGCATGATAAGTACTTTGATACAAATTCAGCAATGTCCCGTTTCATACCTGGCCACCAATAATGCTCCCGAAGTGTTCTGTATATTTTGGTACTACCAGGATGCATAGCATAGGCTGAAGAATGGGCTTCCTCAAGAATAGCTCTACGAACATCAAGTTCTGATGGAACACAAACACGATTTTTAAAAGTAAGAAGTCCATCATCCCGAATTTGAAATTCTATTTCTTTTCCTTGATTTAGCTTCGCCATCTTCCATTGTAAATGAACATCGTGTGATTGTCTTTCTCGAATTTGCTCGAACAAGGTAGGTCTAACCTCGAATTTGGCGATTAAGGCAGAATCATTAGACTTTTCACAATCGAGCGAAATGTGTAAAGATTTAAATTGATCCAACATAGGAAGATAAAAAGATTGAATTGAAGCAAGTGAGGTAGAAGACTTTCTACTCAGAGCATCTGCAACAACGTTCGCCTTGCCAGGATGATAATCGATGACTAAGTCATAGTCACTAATCAACTCCATCCATCGCCTTTGCCTGAGGTTGAGCTCCTTTTGCGTGGTGATAGTGCCTCCAAATCTTCAATGCAAAGACGATTGCAACCAACTCTAAATCATGTGTAGGATAATTTTCTTCGTTCTTCTTCAATTGCCTTGAAGCGTAGGCAATAACCTTTCCTTCTTGCATGAGAACGCATCCTAATCCTTGTCTCGAGGTGTCGCTATAAATGGTAAATTCTCCAATCGCTGGGTCTGGCAAAGCAAGAATAGGAGCTAAAACGAGTCGTCTTTTCAATTCTTGAAATGCTTCCTCGCATTCTTCACTTTATTCAAATTTTACCTCTTTCCGAGTCAATTTAGTCAAAGAGGAAACCAATAATGAAAAGTCTTTGACAAACCGTCGATAATATCCAGCTAATCCCAGAATACTACAAATCTCTGTCACGTTCTTTGGACGCTCCCAATCTAGTGTAGCTTGAATCTTCACTGGATCGACGTAGATTCATTCTTTAGAAATGTGATGACCCAAAAAGCTTACCTCACGAAGCCAAAATTGACACTTCGAGAATTTAGCATAAAGCTGATTTTTTCTGAGTATGTTCAGAGCAATTCTTAGATGATGAGAATACTCGTCGTCCGATTTAGAATAAATAAGAATGTCATCAATGAAGATGATGACAAACTTATCTAAGTACGGCCGAAAGACCCGATTCATAAGATCCATAAAAGCTGCAGGAGCATTTGTGAGTCCAAAAGGCATAACACAGAATTCAAAATGACCATATCTGGTTCGAAAAGCAGACTTAGGGATATCAGATTCCCTAATCTTGAGTTGGTGATAACCAGATCGCAAATCAATTTTTAAGAACACAGTTGCTCCTTGCAATTGATCAAACAGATCATCGATTCTTGGAAGAGGATATTTGTTCTTGATTGTCACCTTGTTCAATTGACGGTAGTCAACACATAGGCGAATGATCCATCTTTCTTCTTGACAAAAAGAACTGGAGCACCCCACGGAGATGTGCTAGGTCGTATGAACCCCTTCTCTAATAATTCCCCAAGTTGTGTCTGGAGTTCCTTGAGCTCAGCAGGCGACATTCGATATGGAGTAATCGATATAGGTATGATTCCAGGAAGTACGTCAATGGAAAAATCAATCTCTCGATTCGGAGGTTATCCTGGTAAGTCTTCAGGAAAGACATCAGGAAATTCATTCACGATCGGGATGTCATCTAGTTTAGTTTCAGAAAGAGAAGTATCGATGACAAATGCCAAGAATGCCTCACAACCCTTACGCATTAATTTATGCGTAGTCAACATTGAAATAAAAGAGAAGGATCTTGTTTGAAGTTTACCTTCAAAAACAAGTTCTGAGAATCCTAGTCTACGAAAAATAACAAGCTTCTCGTGGCAGTCGAGAATTGCATGATGAGAAGAAAGCCAATCCATGCCAAGAATAACATCAAGATCAATCAAAGGCAATGGTATCAATTCAGCCTCTAGAATGACATCTTTGATCTTCAATGGACAACCAAGGAATACCGAATCATGAATTAGACGCTCTCCAAGAGGGGTATGAACGATGATTCCAGGTGACAAATGAGAGATAGGATAATCTAAGATCGCAGTAAGATCATCCCGGACATAAGACCTATCAGAACCTGGGTCAAATAAAGCGTAGACCTGATGGTCTCCCACAAACACATGGCCTAAAGAAGCAATATTAGGTGAGATTGTGATTTAAAAATTTGGAAAGATAGAATTTCTTACGAATGTTTTATTCGTAATCAAGTGGCATAACAAGGCGGGGTTAGATCTAGCATGTGAAAATACTCAGATTATAAATTACCTGTCACAACCTTCGGATCTGAGCGAGCCTCTTCCTGGGAAATATGAAATACTCTAGTTTGCTTTCTTCCTTGCATAGGTGATTGAGTACTAGGGCCGCTTGAGGCATCGGGTACTCTGGTAACTGCAGATCGAGTATCTCTGGGTGTAAAATATGTTAGTTTACCACGAAGCTGACCAGAACACTGACTGCTCACTCCCATAAGCTGAGGACAAGAACTTCGCATATGCCCCGACTATCGACACTGAAAACATACTTGAGGAGCCTTACAGGGGAGTCGTGATATTTTAAGCAATTCTGACACTTGCGATTTTCACCAACCGATCCCGAGACATTGCTCTCGCCTCTACTAAACTGCTCCCGAGGTTGAGGAAAACTAATAGATACCGAACTAGGTGCGCCACGCGAAGATCCCACACCCTTATACACCTTCGATGCATTTCCTGGAAATGTGCTCCCTTGTCTTTTCTTTTGAGATCGTTCTGCAAGCTTATGTCTCACCTGAACTAAACTTTCTACCCTCAGGGCTTCTTCTACGAGATCGTCAAGACTCTCGTACTTGTCTCCGAACTTGATGCGATCTCGAATATTTAAGTTAAGACCATCTTCAAATCTCTTGCATAAGTCTCTCGTCGTATATGACTCAGGAGTGAATTCTAGCAATTTCAAAAATTTTCTTTCGTACTCCACGACCGACATAATGCATTGAAAGAGGTTGAAGAACTCCTTTCTCTTCTGATCCTTGATGTACTGAGAGAAGTATCGATCTTTGAATCGTTCCACAAAGATAGCCCACGTAATAGTAACCGAAGATGTCTCTTTTAGATTCTGCAACCATCGTCGTGCATCTGGGCCTTACAGCTTGGTCGCATTGACCACACGATAACATTCTTCAATCATCAAGGTGTCAAAGGTCTCTGTAATCTCTTTTAACCATGCTCCCGCTTTAGAAGCGTCTCTTGCACCGTCAAATTTCGAAGTCCCCATGTTTTCAACTGCTTTCACCAAATTAGGTATAAAAAGTGCACCTCGAGAAGTAGAACCTCCTAAGCCATTTCTGGAGTAAAAACTGTACATTAGTTGTAGGTTAAATCGGTTCATTAGCACAAAGAACCTCTTCAGTGACAGTCGTAGTCGTATGAGCCGTTGTAGGTGGTAGAACACCATATATTCGAATGTGATCATAATACAATTGGTACTGCTCCGGTGTCATCATGTGCTCAACCCGCAACTGGGCCCTTGGTTGCTCTACCTAGAAAACCGGCACCCTATGATCAGAATTGATAGGGTTCGTAACCGTCGGAAGAATGGCATGATCAAAAGAAACATGTCCTCGAGGTCCACGTGGAACAGAAGAGAGTAGAGGACTCGGAGGATCACGAGGAGTGTGTCCTCGACCTCGACCTCGATGACGAACTGGAGGTGCCATAATGACTGAAAGGAAGAAAGGAAAGAAAATGCAAGGTCAACATCAAGGCAATATGATACCTTAGGATGACATAGAAACAAAATTGGACCCATTGGCTCGACTCAAAAAGAATGAGAATCATAAAACCAGGCTCTGATACCAAGAAAGTTATCACGCCCCAACCCCAGACAGAACGCGACAACTGCCACGTTAACCATAAATTTCGCGGAATGGGTGCCTCCACTCCACAAAGTTTATAGAAAATGTAAGGCTTTCTATCAAGTACCTGTAGAACTGAACAACTGATAATAATGGGTACAACTCGAGGACATCATCTCATAAAGTATCAACAAGGATTTACAAAGGTACAAAATACAACGATGTAACTTAGTTTAAAGAAAATATACATGAACGATATAACATTGTGAGGGTACAAAAAGAACATCAAGGGGGTCACCAAATATAAACTATACAATCTCGCCAATGAATCCGTCAATTTACATAAAAGAGAAAGTACCCAAAACACTGATTGGATGATGAGCAAACGATAGGCAAACCTCCAACCAAAACGATATCAACAGCCTGAAAAGGAAAGAATGATGGGGGTGAGCAAAACCACTAGCTCAGTGAAGTGATAAGCCGGTCACCCTGACCCTTATACGAAGCATGTATTCCCACTCGTGGTTCATAACATAAAATCCAACATTTCGTCCCACAATAACTAATTCTCACTCAGTATACATATTAATGAAAATAAAAACCTTAGTGCACATTTACGAATAACACAATTAGTTCAAACAACATGTTATCACATAAAAGACGCGTGGGTAGTCAATATCCTCCTCGAACTGAGCTCTCCTTCGAGAGACAGTCCAAGCCCGTCACCGTTACTCTAGATAAAATACACATTAATATTCTTTCTCAACATGCCAAGTGCTAAAGTTCACAATTCAATATCGATGTGAATACTTGAAATGATCAAACATATAACCATATATGACATGCATGTCCCACACCGGTGATGTTGACTGAGCCTATAATAGACTGATCCATCTAACGATCACCCTCCTGAGTATCAGTATTTGGCAAATGGACAGGTGCCCCGTTAGATCTAACTCACCCGGGTTTGCCAAGCAACGGGTAACTTGGTTGTCACTCTAACTCACCCGAACCGCGACAATTCGGGCTACTTAATCAATGTCGCTCCAACTCACCCAAACCGTGACCAATTCGGGCTACTTAACCTTGGTACCAGGCATACATATGCATATGCATCATAAGATGAATAACGACTCAAGTTAGAGTCTTAATTGGCACACAAGAATAACCAGAAATCAATTCTCAAATAATTCACAATAAATGCTATCAGATATCGAGCCAGCAAGGCTCTTCAACATAAGTTAAAATCAATAATACTCATAAAATGGCTAACTAGACTCTAACCAGAGCAATCGAGCCAATCAGGCTCTTTACCACATAACACAATACCAAATAATTTTCTTATCAATTAACTAAAACTAAAATAAATGCACATTTATCGAGGGTCCACACTTCCCACAAGAGAAGGCGTTCCCGAATTATCAACTCACAAGGAAGTTATTAACTCTTTCAGGAATCTTAAGTCGGTCCCTTGCCCTTCGTCGATGGTTCTTTACCTAGAAAGGAGATGAGCAATTAAAGACAAATCAAATATAACTAACTATTAGCAGTAACATCAACTTTCATTGCTAAAAAAAAATCCTAATCGAGTTCGAACGAGTCGATATTAAATAAAAATGGCATGTAACTCCTTAACATCAGTTCCCAATCCCACATAACCCGTTTCAATACATTAACTAAACGAAACGATAGAAAATAAATTTGAATTCGACATAAAAATTCTGAAATTTTCCAGCTAGCGGCAGTTTACGAGAAAAATCATAACTAATTGTAGAATAATCGGATTGAGGTGTTTCAAGTGGCTACGGAAAGCTAACGAGTTCAGCTACGTACAGAAATTAAGTTTGAAAACTTTTGAGGGCAATAGCTATGTCAAAATCAGTTCGAACAGTCTGCGAATTACCCACATACCAAAAAGAAAAACCCCACAAAATTACAAAACCATGGAAGAAGAAAGCTTAATTCACACATCACTTACCTCAAAACAACTTAGAAACCACCTAGGATGAGGGTTATAAGGGAGAATTTGATCAACAAGGGTTTCTCCTCTTCACTCTCTTCTTTCCCCTCTTTTGTTTTTCTTCTCCCTTTCTTCTTTTTTTTTTTTTTTTTTTAACTTTAGCCTTAATAATTATATATCAGGCCATTTAAGTGGCTGAAACTTTGGGCCACAAAATAAATAAGTTTGGGCTTTCGAAAAAAAATCTAGTTGGACTAAGATAGGGCTGGCCTTTTGGGCCATAAAAATAAATAAATTGGTTTTGGGCTTTCTAAAAAAAAATCTAGTTAGGCTAAGATATTATAAAACCTGCAACCACTTTAGAAACATTAGTTCGGGTGGCCTTTCCTTCCACCCACTTCGACACATAATCAACAAGTAATATGTAGGTGAGCCAAACAAATAAGGGAAAGTTCCAATAAAATCCATCCCCCAAACATCAAAGATCTCACAAACGATTATAGGGTTTTGGGGCATTTCATTTCATAGAGAAATATTTCCTACACGTTGACATCTATCACAAGACTTGCAAAATTCATAAGCATCATTAAATAGTGTCGGCCAATAAAGTCCACACTCAAGCACTTTGAAAGCAGTTCTCCTAAAACCAAAATGATCACCACATGCATGACTATGACAAAAGGTAAGTATTGAATTAAATTCAATCTCAGGAATGCACCTTCTTATCACTTGATCGGAACAACATTTCCACAAATACGGATCATCCTACATGTAGTACTTGGCATCACTACGTAGCTTATCACATTTTACTTTACTCATACAGGCTGAAAACTGATGGGAGGCCAGAAAATTTGCCAAATCGGCAAATCATGGAACATAGCCTTCTAACACTGAAGGGTTCAGTGTCAGTTGACTCGAATTTTCTAGATTTTGCAGAACGGCCAGCAACTGTTCATCTGGGAAATTTTTAGAATTTTCTGCTCATCCTCATCTCTAATTAGCCGGCTTAGGTGGTCGGCCACTAGATTCTCCGATCCCTTTTTATCTTTGATTTCCAAGTCGAACTCTTGAAGCAGCAAAATCCATCGAATCAACCGAGATTTTACCATCGCGGAGTCGTCACTAGCCGCCACGGCAATCCATCCGCAGCGCCGACATCAAAACTTGGAAGTAGTGGACGCTGCTGCTTGCGCGATGATACCGCCAAGGAGAATCCATGCCACTCACCGGCCATCGGGCACCCATCGCTGTCTTTTTTTTTTTCGTATTCCATTCACGATATGGTTGATCCATTCTTTCGTACTTGTTTGATCGTAGCGATCAAGGATAGCAGATAGGGTTTCAAGTATAAAACTATACCCTAGTTTTCTTTCTTGCGATAATTAACAGATTAAGTCTCATAATCACAAAAAAAAACTATTAAACTTGCTATCAATAAGACAATCAACACACGAAAGGCTCAAACTATACCTAACGTCTCACGTCTCACCACGAAACCAACGCTCTGATACCGATTATTGGGCAATTGGATCTTGTGGCTCAAACGTGATCGTTAGTAAACAGGCAAACAATAATCGGAAGCGAAAATCAATGTTTACCGTACTTCTGGGTCGATGTAGAGGATGAACAGCAGTGAACCACCTCTCAATCTTCTGCTGTATGTCCCAAGTCGAATCCTGCTGTTGTGTGGGCAACAATCTGCAGGATTCTCCCAATCTGCTTCTTTCCCTAACTGTCAAAAGAGGCGCAGTTACTTAGGTTTCCAGAAGCTGAGATGACTATATATATTGGGCTACAGCAGGGACCAGGAGGAGAAATTGGGCTGTGCCTCAATTGAATTTAATTAACCAAGCTTAGCCCAAAGCTTTTAATTAAATCTAATAATAATAATATAGTCCACTAAAATATTATTATTGCACTACCCGTCCAATCCCAAATTATGTTCTGGGCTCCTTCTTATTATAAGTCCGATAGTCTCCCCATGTTTAAGATATTCAATGTCCATTAATTAATTAAGTTACTGACAACTCAAATTAATTAATATCTCATCCGAGAGTAGTACCACTCAACCTTTTTATCATGCCGGAAATTAATCCACTTGCAAGATTTACATGATAAACCTTATGAGCTCCTCAAGGGGACATCATCAACCTATGACGGACATGGATTCCTTCTACAATCAACAGCACACCATAGATACAGCACTACTTCCCAACTCACCGAGTTTGTTGATTTAATACTTATAAATCTCACCCATTGATGAATCAAAGAAATACATACTGCCCTACGTGTCGAGGTTATTGTATAGGGATTAAGAGCACGAACTTCCATAATAACAGAGATCAAGTTCTTCTATAAGTCAGTATAAGTCGAACGATCTCAGGCGGTCCTGCTCAATACACACAAGTGCATTAATGTGATTCTATAGCCAAGACAAGCTAATACCAAACCACACTACAACCATACCGATAGAGAGTCCCCGTCTATCTCAGTTGTGAGCATCTGTTTATACTTTATAAGGAAACAGATAATATGATCTTCCGCGTGTTGTCGCACAACATATTATCTACAGTATAAAGTAAATGGACTATTGCATCATGCATATAAAATAAATTATAAGATGCAATCATTTGATCAATGATTCTCATTTCAAATATTGTTATGACATTGTTCATACTAAAGCTAGACTTTTAGTATACAATCCAACAATCTCCCACTTATACTAAAAGACTATGCTGTCATGTCTTCTGCCATACATCTGATTCCTACTCCCACTACACGACCATTAAAAGCTCTCGCCTTAAGGTCCTTGTAAATGGTTTACTAGGTCATCATCCGATGCAATCTAGGCGACAACAACCTTCCCCTCATCATACGATTTCTCGTAACAGGTGGTACTCGCGCTCCATGTGTTTAATTGCCTTATGGACTTGTGATTTCTTCAAGTTTGCAACTGCACCAATATCATCAATGTAAATTGTGATTACCTTGGGCAAACTTAGAAACACTTCAAAGTCCATCATGAAGTCTCTAGAGTCATATAGATACTTTGGCTGCCTCTTAGGCTCCAATTCATCATCTTTCCATGATGGAGTCCGGAGTCTGAAATATATTTCTATATAACACTCCTCCACATTATGACTCTACTTCCTAAGATTAAACACATAACCTTTGAGGTGAATTTACTGCCATCCAATCTGACTAAAAAATCTGAATCTACGTAATCCACAAGAAGCAGTGAATCTGTTTAGTAAATCCACATATAATTTCCAGTCCTTCTCAGGCACTTTATATATGTCTTACTACAGTTCATCATTCTTGTTCCAGGTTACGTTGATACCCACTGTTCATGCATCCAGCAAAACAGATATCCAATATCGTTCATAGCATTCCTTAGATTAAGCTTCCTTATTCGCCGAAGCATAAGGAACCGCTTTCATCCTCTTTATCTTCTTCTTGTGTCTCAAAGACACATTCACTTAGATAAATTTACATGCTAAACGAGTATGGACTGTATCTTTTTATGAAACTTGAGATAAGCATAATATCCTTTCTCGTGATCCGTATTACCGTGATCAAAATGATATATTTTGCCTTTCTTAAGTCCTTCATCACTACCGCTTTAATAACCGTACCCATACGCCCGATAATATTCTTTCATTGTCTCCAATGAGCAAGATACTATCTACGTATAGTACAAGAAATACCACCACGTTTCCGTCACTCTTTACAACACACAATACTCATCCGCTCATTGATTTAAATCCATGCCACTGGATTATCTAATCAAAACAGATGCTTCACAATCTTAAAGCTTGCTTTAGTCCATCGCTGGACACTTTTAAGCTTACTATCAAAATGCTATTAGTACTTTGCAATGAATTACTCTGGTTGCTTCACATAGATGTTTTCCTCAAGACTTCCAATCAGGAAAGCTGTCTTGACATCTATTTGTTGTCCCTCATAATTTAATATGAGCAGCAATAAATAAAAGAATCCGGATCAACATAAGCATAGCTACCAGTGAACATGTTTGCTCATAATCGAACCATTTCTTTCTGAGTACATCTTTTCGCAACAAGCTTTGCTTCCAAGATTTTCACCTTTCCGTATGATCCTCTTTTATTTCCCTTGACCACTTGCAATGGCTTTTACATCATTTAGTGGTCATACAAGTTCCCAGACTTAATATAGAATCCGTAGATTCTATTTCAACATACATTGCAACTTACTAAGATTCCTCATTTTAATCTTGTAGTGATATGTCGTATCCGTGGGATAATACCATGTTCACTAGGGATCAAGTCTCACGACTCTCCCAAACATATATTTATGAGTTGTCACACAACCCTCCCACTACGACAAGGCACTACATGTAATTGTGTATCAGACGTGACACGCGTTGCAGTTTACCTTGTGGTATATCCTCTTGTACACTTGGCACTTATACTTAGTGTTTTCCTCTCATTTCCTTTAGAACAACTTATACATGGTTTCGTGATTTATTACATAGTCCTTTTCCAAAAATCTAGTTATTGTGTTAACAATTAGCCTTCGATCTTTTGGACTATATAAATCACCCTCCATTTTTCCAGAATATCCCATATACAGACAAACGTTTCACGAATTACTGTATCTAGGGCATATCCATAAAATGAATTTAATTATTCCAAATAATTCATCATCTATCTAATTATAACCATAAGAGCCTTATACCTTCTACCCACCACACAATTCAGTTGGGGCATACCCGGTGTAGACTACTTGAGATTTAATCTCAACTTCTGATTAATAGCTCCTAACCATCCCAAGAGGTACTCGCCATCACGATTGAATCGTAATGACTTAATATATTTTCCATGATGCTTCACTGTACCAGCCTTACAATTCTTGAATTAATCAAAGAACTTAGACATGCAGTGCATCATATAAATATATTGGTTTCCAGAATAATCTTCGAATATTCATAAATACCTCTCGCCTGGATAATATTAGGTTCACTTGAATCAGAATGAACTAATTCCAACATATATATCTTTGGCTCTACACCCCACAGCCTTGAAAAGGCAGTTAATCATTTTTTACTTCCAAGTAAGACTCGCAAGTCCGATAGTTTCCACTTCAGATAAACCTTACGGTCTATCGGCTATCAACTTTTGAATCCTACTCAAGTAAAGTGAACTAATCTTAGATGCCAAATGTATGTTTAGTTCATTTCCGAAGGTTCCTTTCTCTTACTTATATTAGAAGATGCATTATTTAATTACTATTTATTGCATCTGTGGGATGTACATGATTCAAGAGTATACTTTTTATCCACCAACGTACTTTAACGGATTATAACCTTATTCCTCATTACTATGACCATGTCATTTAAATGAAATGAAGTATCCATCCGTTAATGCATAGAAACCGAAATTAAATTCTTTCCATGAAAACGTACGTAAAGATAATTTCTCATAATCAATCATTTATTCCTATCATAAGATAGATAAATAACTCCCACTGCAATAGCCACTACCTTCGTAGTTTTACCCATGTCATAACTATCTTATCCTCACTTAGTAATAAACATTTAGTGATTCCAGTATCTACACACTTCGTGTTAATAGATGCCATCACTAATCATGTTTAAACAACTAGTGAATAAGATATTAAACTCGTTCACTTTATGATGAAAATGGCTTTCCTTTGCCACATGTTTTGTCAGAAGTCTCCCACCATATACATCCTCTAGTATTTTAGGTAGAACTTTCTCAAAACATCAAGGCTAAACATGGAGAATAAAATTGATCTAGGTTTCCCTTTTCAATTTATACTCCAAGCTTTTCCAATTCATTCATCAAATTCTATCATGATCTTGCGCCTTTTAAATTACTCAAGTATCTGAAGAGTTACATGAGTTCATCATATTTCTATGATCCTCTCATCTCTTCACTAAAGACTTTAATAGGCATCATGAGCCGTCCTTTGAGAGAATACATGTATTTTCTTAAGCAGTAATTTTCAAAACCAAGATTCTTTTCTAATCATTTAATTTGGACAAGTAAATATAATGTCTTTTAGTTAATAATTAGTGAAAAAAAAAATTCAAAATTCAGAGAATCACAAATAAATTTACCGATCAAATCTTCGAATTTTATCCTTTTATATTGATTCCCTCAAAGCAATATAAAATAAAATTCACCGACATCTCAAGCACCGTGAGTCTGCAAGCCACGATAGTGTGGACGTTTACAAACCCGAACATTTACAAGAGAAGGTTTTACCCATTAATTTCATTTGTCAACCTAACTTTATGACAAAATAATTAATAGTCGGTTCCTCTTCAGCCATGCAAATAAAAGCAGTGACTCCGATGGGGAGGATACTTATTATTTACATCTAAGTGTACACCATTATTTGACCCCAAGTCCGCGGCCCAAGCTTGTGTGCCTTACAGATGGAGAAGTGCACACGCGCTCGGATTACTTCCTATAGTCATCAATTACAAGTTCGTACCAGTGAACCGCATATAAACTCATCCGATAGGGAGGAAGGCACTATAGCCAACGCGCAAGTTCATATGTATCACATTACAAACGTAATTATTTAATGAAGTCTGTTCCAGCAATCCATGAATAAACTCATCCGATGGGGAGGAAGGCTCTAATGCCGACGCGCAAGTCTATTCACATCGCTAACAAACCAATAATGGAGGCCGCGGGAATTTATTACCAATCCCCTCTCCCACTTAGTTATTTAATTACCGAGGGTTTTTAACATGCATATAATATTCCAGAATAAAATATACAACTTAGACATGCTTCTATTAACAGCAATTTAAATAAATAAATCACATAGAACATGCCTTTCATATATAACAATTAATTGTCAAGTTAAAACAATTAAATCAGTTATATATCATTAATTAATTGCATAAAATGTTGGATCAATTAAATATGCCCAGCTGACCCAAACTTTATTAGCATAAAATGAGCAACCCATTAATAAAATAATTAAGCCCATTTACCCTGCCAATTTCTTCATTAAGGTCTAGCTCAATATTTAATCTTGGCCCAACATCAATCCCACAATTAATTAAATCCAGTAATTAAGGTCCAGCAGCCCATATCCATACTAATTAAAATTGGGCCCAACAGCCCAAAACCAAATAATTAAAATGAGCAGCCTCTTATTAATTACTGAATTGGGCCCATTACAATAAGCACAAATTGAGCAGTCCATTAAAAAAAAAAAATAAGCCCAATAGCCATGCACTATATTAGCCAACCCCTTAATCAGCCCATGAGCACATCAATAAAAAATTTTTGTGCCCAACACTAACATCAAATTGGCCAGCAGCCCACTATAAACACTTTAAAGAAAATTGGGCCAACAGCCCAAAATCAATAAAATCAGGCCCAACAGGCTGCTGCCCTAGAAAACCATCTGCCGCAATCCTATGTCCTTACACAGCAACGCTCAGAACGACTTCAAGCAGATGCTGCCGGAGTTCGTGCCCCAGCCACCGGAATCGAATGATCAGCTCTCCGGCAGTCGTGCCGATCCCCAGCAACCGCCCGCTGCCTGAAGCCTCCTTTTATGGTAACCAGATTCCAGTGCGTAGAAACTACCGCAGCCCAGCGACAACGAAGCGGGAAGCACCCGCGCTGGGAACCGCCTGAAACCTCGCTCGAGTCACGCCGGACGTCTGCAGCTTCCCTCCAGCGCGCCGCGCCTGTCAACGAAAACGCCGCTGCCACAGCTCGCTCTCCCAGCCGCGGCAGTTATCCCAGCATCGCCTTCAATAACTGCTGGCTACATCAATTTGCAGAGCTTTCCATTCGCCCCGTCTGGAAGCAGCCTTGAATTCGCCAGGAAAACTTCAGGCGCGCACAGGTATACACCAGCGATTTCACTTGCCATCGACTCTCAGCGCAAGCCCAGTCACGCGCCTCCTATCTGCCTCGTCACGCCATCACACACACCCATGGTCAGCCGTGAAGATCCAGCGATGATTGTCGTTTACCATCGCGGAGTCGTCACTAGCCGCCACGGCAATCCATCCGCAGCGCCGACATCAAAACTTGGAAGTAGTGGACGCTGCTGCTTGCGCGATGATACCGCCAAGGAGAATCCATGCCACTCACCGGCCATCGGGCACCCATCGCTGTCTTTTTTTTTTTCGTATTCCATTCACGATATGGTTGATCCATTCTTTCGTACTTGTTTGATCGTAGCGATCAAGGATAGCAGATAGGGTTTCAAGTATAAAACTATACCCTAGTTTTCTTTCTTGCGATAATTAACAGATTAAGTCTCATAATCACAAAAAAAAACTATTAAACTTGCTATCAATAAGACAATCAACACACGAAAGGCTCAAACTATACCTAACGTCTCACGTCTCACCACGAAACCAACGCTCTGATACCAATTATTGGGCAATTGGATCTTGTGGCTCAAACGTGATCGTTAGTAAACAGGCAAACAATAATCGGAAGCGAAAATCAATGTTTACCGTACTTCTGGGTCGATGTACAGGATGAACAGCAGTGAACCACCTCTCAATCTTCTGCTGTATGTCCCAAGTCGAATCCTGCTGTTGTGTGGGCAACAATCTGCAGGATTCTCCCAATCTGCTTCTTTCCCTAACTGTCAAAAGAGGCGCAGTTACTTAGGTTTCCAGAAGCTGAGATGACTATATATATTGGGCTACAGCAGGGACCAGGAGGAGAAATTGGGCTGTGCCTCAATTGAATTTAATTAACCAAGCTTAGCCCAAAGCTTTTAATTAAATCTAATAATAATAATATAGTCCACTAAAATATTATTATTGCACTACCCGTCCAATCCCAAATTATGTTCTGGGCTCCTTCTTATTATAAGTCCGATAGTCTCCCCATGTTTAAGATATTCAATGTCCATTAATTAATTAAGTTACTGACAACTCAAATTAATTAATATCTCATCCGAGAGTAGTACCACTCAACCTTTTTATCATGCCGGAAATTAATCCACTTGCAAGATTTACATGATAAACCTTATGAGCTCCTCAAGGGGACATCATCAACCTATGACGGACATGGATTCCTTCTACAATCAACAGCACACCATAGATACAGCACTACTTCCCAACTCACCGAGTTTGTTGATTTAATACTTATAAATCTCACCCATTGATGAATCAAAGAAATACATACTGCCCTACGTGTCGAGGTTATTGTATAGGGATTAAGAGCACGAACTTCCATAATAACAGAGATCAAGTTCTTCTATAAGTCAGTATAAGTCGAACGATCTCAGGCGGTCCTGCTCAATACACACAAGTGCATTAATGTGATTCTATAGCCAAGACAAGCTAATACCAAACCACACTACAACCATACCGATAGAGAGTCCCCGTCTATCTCAGTTGTGAGCATCTGTTTATACTTTATAAGGAAACAGATAATATGATCTTCCGCGTGTTGTCGCACAACATATTATCTACAGTATAAAGTAAATGGACTATTGCATCATGCATATAAAATAAATTATAAGATGCAATCATTTGATCAATGATTCTCATTTCAAATATTGTTATGACATTGTTCATACTAAAGCTAGACTTTTAGTATACAATCCAACAATCTCCCACTTATACTAAAAGACTATGCTGTCATGTCTTCTGCCATACATCTGATTCCTACTCCCACTACACGACCATTAAAAGCTCTCGCCTTAAGGTCCTTGTAAATGGTTTACTAGGTCATCATCCGATGCAATCTAGGCGACAACAACCTTCCCCTCATCATACGATTTCTCGTAACAGGTGGTACTCGCGCTCCATGTGTTTAATTGCCTTATGGACTTGTGATTTCTTCAAGTTTGCAACTGCACCAATATCATCAATGTAAATTGTGATTATCTTGGGCAAACTTAGAAACACTTCAAAGTCCATCATGAAGTCTCTAGAGTCATATAGATACTTTGGCTGCCTCTTAGGCTCCAATTCATCATCTTTCCATGATGGAGTCTGGAGTCTGAAATATATTTCTATATAACACTCCTCCACATTATGACTCTACTTCCTAAGATTAAACACATAACCTTTGAGGTGAATTTACTGCCATCCAATCTGACTAAAAAATCTGAATCTACGTAATCCACAAGAAGCAGTGAATCTGTTTAGTAAATCCACATATAATTTCCAGTCCTTCTCAGGCACTTTATATATGTCTTACTACAGTTCATCATTCTTGTTCCAGGTTACGTTGATACCCACTGTTCATGCATCCAGCAAAACAGATATCCAATATCGTTCATAGCATTCCTTAGATTAAGCTTCCTTATTCGCCGAAGCATAAGGAACCGCTTTCATCCTCTTTATCTTCTTCTTGTGTCTCAAAGACACATTCACTTAGATAAATTTACATGCTAAACGAGTATGGACTGTATCTTTTTATGAAACTTGAGATAAGCATAATATCCTTTCTCGTGATCCGTATTACCGTGATCAAAATGATATATTTTGCCTTTCTTAAGTCCTTCATCACTACCGCTTTAATAACCGTACCCATACGCCCGATAATATTCTTTCATTGTCTCCAATGAGCAAGATACTATCTACGTATAGTACAAGAAATACCACCACGTTTCCGTCACTCTTTACAACACACAATACTCATCCGCTCATTGATTTAAATCCATGCCACTGGATTATCTAATCAAAACAGATGCTTCACAATCTTAAAGCTTGCTTTAGTCCATCGCTGGACACTTTTAAGCTTACTATCAAAATGCTATTAGTACTTTGCAATGAATTACTCTGGTTGCTTCACATAGATGTTTTCCTCAAGACTTCCAATCAGGAAAGCTGTCTTGACATCTATTTGTTGTCCCTCATAATTTAATATGAGCAGCAATAAATAAAAGAATCCGGATCAACATAAGCATAGCTACCAGTGAACATGTTTGCTCATAATCGAACCATTTCTTTCTGAGTACATCTTTTCGCAACAAGCTTTGCTTCCAAGATTTTCACCTTTCCGTATGATCCTCTTTTATTTCCCTTGACCACTTGCAATGGCTTTTACATCATTTAGTGGTCATACAAGTTCCCAGACTTAATATAGAATCCGTAGATTCTATTTCAACATACATTGCAACTTACTAAGATTCCTCATTTTAATCTTGTAGTGATATGTCGTATCCGTGGGATAATACCATGTTCACTAGGGATCAAGTCTCACGACTCTCCCAAACATATATTTATGAGTTGTCACACAACCCTCCCACTACGACAAGGCACTACATGTAATTGTGTATCAGACGTGACACGCGTTGCAGTTTACCTTGTGGTATATCCTCTTGTACACTTGGCACTTATACTTAGTGTTTTCCTCTCATTTCCTTTAGAACAACTTATACATGGTTTCGTGATTTATTACATAGTCCTTTTCCAAAAATCTAGTTATTGTGTTAACAATTAGCCTTCGATCTTTTGGACTATATAAATCACCCTCCATTTTTCCAGAATATCCCATATACAGACAAACGTTTCACGAATTACTGTATCTAGGGCATATCCATAAAATGAATTTAATTATTCCAAATAATTCATCATCTATCTAATTATAACCATAAGAGCCTTATACCTTCTACCCACCACACAATTCAGTTGGGGCATACCCGGTGTAGACTACTTGAGATTTAATCTCAACTTCTGATTAATAGCTCCTAACCATCCCAAGAGGTACTCGCCATCACGATTGAATCGTAATGACTTAATATATTTTCCATGATGCTTCACTGTACCAGCCTTACAATTCTTGAATTAATCAAAGAACTTAGACATGCAGTGCATCATATAAATATATTGGTTTCCAGAATAATCTTCGAATATTCATAAATACCTCTCGCCTGGATAATATTAGGTTCACTTGAATCAGAATGAACTAATTCCAACATATATATCTTTGGCTCTACACCCCACAGCCTTGAAAAGGCAGTTAATCATTTTTTACTTCCAAGTAAGACTCGCAAGTCCGATAGTTTCCACTTCAGATAAACCTTACGGTCTATCGGCTATCAACTTTTGAATCCTACTCAAGTAAAATGAACTAATCTTAGATGCCAAATGTATGTTTAGTTCATTTCCGAAGGTTCCTTTCTCTTACTTATATTAGAAGATGCATTATTTAATTACTATTTATTGCATCTGTGGGATGTAGATGATTCAAGAGTATACTTTTTATCCACCAACGTACTTTAACGGATTATAACCTCATTCCTCATTACTATGACCATGTCATTTAAATGAAATGAAGTATCCATCCATTAATGCATAGAAACCGAAATTAAATTCTTTCCATGAAAACGTACGTAAAGATAATTTCTCATAATCAATCATTTATTCCTATCATAAGATAGATAAATAACTCCCACTGCAATAGCCACTACCTTCGTAGTTTTACCCATGTCATAACTATCTTATCCTCACTTAGTAATAAACATTTAGTGATTCCAGTATCTACACACTTCGTGTTAATAGATGCCATCACTAATCATGTTTAAACAACTAGTGAATAAGATATTAAACTCGTTCACTTTATGATGAAAATGGCTTTCCTTTGCCACATGTTTTGTCAGAAGTCTCCCACCATATACATCCTCTAGTATTTCAGGTAGAACTTTCTCAAAACATCAAGGCTAAACATGGAGAATAAAATTGATCTAGGTTTCCCTTTTCAATTTATACTCCAAGCTTTTCCAATTCATTCATCAAATTCTATCATGATCTTGCGCCTTTTAAATTACTCAAGTATCTGAAGAGTTACATGAGTTCATCATATTTCTATGATCCTCTCATCTCTTCACTAAAGACTTTAATAGGCATCATGAGCCGTCCTTTGAGAGAACACATGTATTTTCTTAAGCTGTAATTTTCAAAACCAAGATTCTTTTCTAATCATTTAATTTGGACAAGTAAATATAATGTCTTTTAGTTAATAATTAGTGAAAAAAAAAATTCAAAATTCAGAGAATCACAAATAAATTTACCGATCAAATCTTCGAATTTTATCCTTTTATATTGATTCCCTCAAAGCAATATAAAATAAAATTCACCGACATCTCAAGCACCGTGAGTCTGCAAGCCACGATAGTGTGGACGTTTACAAACCCGAACATTTACAAGAGAAGGTTTTACCCATTAATTTCATTTGTCAACCTAACTTTATGACAAAATAATTAATAGTCGGTTCCTCTTCAGCCATGCAAATAAAAGCAGTGACTCCGATGGGGAGGATACTTATTATTTACATCTAAGTGTACACCATTATTTGACCCCAAGTCCGCGGCCCAAGCTTGTGTGCCTTACAGATGGAGAAGTGCACACGCGCTCGGATTACTTCCTATAGTCATCAATTACAAGTTCGTACCAGTGAACCGCATATAAACTCATCCGATAGGGAGGAAGGCACTATAGCCAACGCGCAAGTTCATATGCATCACATTACAAACGTAATTATTTAATGAAGTCTGTTCCAGCAATCCATGAATAAACTCATCCGATGGGGAGGAAGGCTCTAATGCCGACGCGCAAGTCTATTCACATCGCTAACAAACCAATAATGGAGGCCGCGGGAATTTATTACCAATCCCCTCTCCCACTTAGTTATTTAATTACCGAGGGTTTTTAACATGCATATAATATTCCAGAATAAAATATACAACTTAGACATGCTTCTATTAACAGCAATTTAAATAAATAAATCACATAGAACATGCCTTTCATATATAACAATTAATTGTCAAGTTAAAACAATTAAATCAGTTATATATCATTAATTAATTGCATAAAATGTTGGATCAATTAAATATGCCCAGCTGACCCAAACTTTATTAGCATAAAATGAGCAACCCATTAATAAAATAATTAAGCCCATTTACCCTGCCAATTTCTTCATTAAGGTCTAGCTCAATATTTAATCTTGGCCCAACATCAATCCCACAATTAATTAAATCCAGTAATTAAGGTCCAGCAGCCCATATCCATACTAATTAAAATTGGGCCCAACAGCCCAAAACCAAATAATTAAAATGAGCAGCCTCTTATTAATTACTGAATTGGGCCCATTACAATAAGCACAAATTGAGCAGTCCATTAAAAAAAAAAATAAGCCCAATAGCCATGCACTATATTAGCCAACCCCTTAATCAGCCCATGAGCACATCAATAAAAAATTTTTGTGCCCAACACTAACATCAAATTGGCCAGCAGCCCACTATAAACACTTTAAAGAAATTGGGCCAATAGCCCAAAATCAATAAAATCAGGCCCAACAGGCTGCTGCCCTAGAAAACCATCTGCCGCAATCCTATGTCCTTACACAGCAACGCTCAGAACGACTTCAAGCAGATGCTGCCGGAGTTCGTGCCCCAGCCACTGGAATCGAATGATCAGCTCTCCGGCAGTCGTGCCGATCCCCAGCAACCGCCCGCTGCCTGAAGCCTCCTTTTATGGTAACCAGATTCCAGTGCGTAGAAACTACCGCAGCCCAGCGACAACGAAGCGGGAAGCACCCGCGCTGGGAACCGCCTGAAACCTCGCTCGAGTCACGCCGGACGTCTGCAGCTTCCCTCCAGCGCGCCGCGCCTGTCAACGAAAACGCCGCTGCCACAGCTCGCTCTCCCAGCCGCGGCAGTTATCCCAGCATCGCCTTCAATAACTGCTGGCTACATCAATTTGCAGAGCTTTCCATTCGCCCCGTCTGGAAGCAGCCTTGAATTCGCCAGGAAAACTTCAGGCGCGCACAGGTATACACCAGCGATTTCACTTGCCATCGACTCTCAGCGCAAGCCCAGTCACGCGCCTCCTATCTGCCTCGTCACGCCATCACACACACCCATGGTCAGCCGTGAAGATCCAGCGATGATTGTCGTTTACCATCGCGGAGTCGTCACTAGCCGCCACGGCAATCCATCCGCAGCGCCGACATCAAAACTTGGAAGTAGTGGACGCTGCTGCTTGCGCGATGATACCGCCAAGGAGAATCCATGCCACTCACCGGCCATCGGGCACCCATCGCTGTCTTTTTTTTTTTCGTATTCCATTCACGATATGGTTGATCCATTCTTTCGTACTTGTTTGATCGTAGCGATCAAGGATAGCAGATAGGGTTTCAAGTATAAAACTATACCCTAGTTTTCTTTCTTGCGATAATTAACAGATTAAGTCTCATAATCACAAAAAAAAACTATTAAACTTGCTATCAATAAGACAATCAACACACGAAAGGCTCAAACTATACCTAACGTCTCACGTCTCACCACGAAACCAACGCTCTGATACCGATTATTGGGCAATTGGATCTTGTGGCTCAAACGTGATCGTTAGTAAACAGGCAAACAATAATCGGAAGCGAAAATCAATGTTTACCGTACTTCTGGGTCGATGTACAGGATGAACAGCAGTGAACCACCTCTCAATCTTCTGCTGTATGTCCCAAGTCGAATCCTGCTGTTGTGTGGGCAACAATCTGCAGGATTCTCCCAATCTGCTTCTTTCCCTAACTGTCAAAAGAGGCGCAGTTACTTAGGTTTCCAGAAGCTGAGATGACTATATATATTGGGCTACAGCAGGGACCAGGAGGAGAAATTGGGCTGTGCCTCAATTGAATTTAATTAACCAAGCTTAGCCCAAAGCTTTTAATTAAATCTAATAATAATAATATAGTCCACTAAAATATTATTATTGCACTACCCGTCCAATCCCAAATTATGTTCTGGGCTCCTTCTTATTATAAGTCCGATAGTCTCCCCATGTTTAAGATATTCAATGTCCATTAATTAATTAAGTTACTGACAACTCAAATTAATTAATATCTCATCCGAGAGTAGTACCACTCAACCTTTTTATCATGCCGGAAATTAATCCACTTGCAAGATTTACATGATAAACCTTATGAGCTCCTCAAGGGGACATCATCAACCTATGACGGACATGGATTCCTTCTACAATCAACAGCACACCATAGATACAGTACTACTTCCCAACTCACCGAGTTTGTTGATTTAATACTTATAAATCTCACCCATTGATGAATCAAAGAAATACATACTGCCCTACGTGTCGAGGTTATTGTATAGGGATTAAGAGCACGAACTTCCATAATAACAGAGATCAAGTTCTTCTATAAGTCAGTATAAGTCGAACGATCTCAGGCGGTCCTGCTCAATACACACAAGTGCATTAATGTGATTCTATAGCCAAGACAAGCTAATACCAAACCACACTACAACCATACCGATAGAGAGTCCCCGTCTATCTCAGTTGTGAGCATCTGTTTATACTTTATAAGGAAACCGATAATATGATCTTCCGCGTGTTGTTGCACAACATATTATCTACAGTATAAAGTAAATGGACTATTGCATCATGCATATAAAATAAATTATAAGATGCAATCATTTGATCAATGATTCTCATTTCAAATATTGTTATGACATTGTTCATACTAAAGCTAGACTTTTAGTATACAATCCAACAGTTCGACCATAAAGTGACACTTTTTCCAATTCAAAACAAAGTTTGTCTCTACACATTTTTTCAAGATCAATTCAAGATTTCCAAAGCAACTACTAAAAGATTCTCCATAGACACTGATATCATCCATAAAGACCTCTATTATATTACCCACAAATTCAGAAAAATACTTACCATACACCTTTGAAATGTGGCAGGCGTGTTGCAAAGCCCGAAAGGTAACCGACGACATGCAAAAGTCCCAAAGGGGCATGTGAAGGTTGTTTTCTCTTGATCTTTAGGAGCAATAGCAATCTGAAAATAACCAGAAAAACCATCAAGAAAACAATAATAAGAATAACCTGCAAGCTTTTCTAACATCTGATCAATGAAGGGTAAAGGAAAATGATCCTTTCTAGTCATGTTATTGAGCTTGCGGTAGTCCATGCACACTCTCCAACCCGTTTTCAAACGAGATGGCACCATATCTCCCTTGTCATTCTGAACCACAGTCACTCCTGATTTCTTTGGCACCACTTGTGTCGGCCTCCCCCCAACTTACTATTTGAGATGGGATAAATAATCCCCACACTCAAAAGTTTCAACACCTCCTTCTCTACCACCTCCATTACGGGCGGATTCAACCGGCGCTAAGCATCTCGAGACGGCTTCACATCATCCTCAAGCAGAATACGGTGCATTTAAATTGCAGGACTGATACCCTTCAAATCTGCTACCGGCCATCCAATAGCAGTCTTATGCCTCTTCAACACATCGAGCAGCAAGCTCTCTTATTCGTCCATCAATTTAGACGAAATGATCACCGATAAAGTGGAATTCGGCCCTAAGTAGGTGTACTTCAAGTGCTCAGGAAGTGCCTTTAACTCCAGCTTAGGTACATGCACTATAGATGGAAGAATTTTTGGAAAAATGTCAGGCAATTTAACAGAAGCTATATCTAGAGTTCTCGGTCTTTGAGAAGAATTGTGCAAAGCATTGACATATGATTCAGCTCCATATTATCCCATCTTTCGGCATCCTCCTTCATGATTCCATGTTCAATGACTGTATCTAATGCATCCCTACTAGTGAGTTTGAAGTGTTCCTGGATAATAGGCTTAATAGTACTCACAACAAAAAGCAGGTTAGCATCATCAGGGTATTTCATAGCATTATATATGTTGAGTTTAATGATCTGCCCATCAAATTCAATCATGAGAGTACCTTCACTCACATCTATTTTAGTGCGTGAAGAGTTGAAGAACGGTCTCCCTAACAAAATCGATGTGGAATTCTATGGGTGTTCATTCATTTCTAACATATAAAAATCAGCAGGGAATAAGAGTTTGTCTACCTGAACAAGAACATCCTCAATGAGTCCATCTGGGTATGCATAGATTCGATCAGCAAGCTGGATGACAACTCTGATCTTTTTCAACTCTCCCACACTCAGCTTCTCAAACACTGATCGACGCATCACATTAATGGATGCTCCAAGATCTAACGTGGCTCTTTCCACCTTAAAATTCCCAATCTTACAAGGAACCACAAACATTCCAGGATTCTTGCGCTTCTGAGGGAACGTTTGCTGGAAGACAGCTGAAACTTTTTCTCCCATCACCACTTTTTCATATCTCTTCAACTTCTTTTTATTGGAACACAACTCCTTCAAGAACTTGGCGTATCTCAGAATCTGCTTAATCACCTTAATGAGAGGTAAATTGATCTCCACTTTTCGAAACACCTCAAGTATCAGCTTATTCTTATCAGTGGTGTCTGGCTCCCTCATCTTGCTGGGAAAAGGCAAATTGTTATAATTAAAAGGAGCAGGATCAGAAATTTTAACCTGATTTTTTATGGCCTTCTAACACTGAAGGATTCAGTGTCAGTGTTATATTTTTGCACATTAGATTTTTCCTTCTCAAACTGACCGATCTGATCCTCCTCTATTCCAGCAGGTTCCACATCATCTTCTTTCATGTCTTGGTTAGGCTTTTTGGGCGGTACAACCTCCTCCAACTATTTTCCACTTTGCAGTGTAATGGCGCTCATATTCTTAGGTTTAACCTCCATTTGTGAAGTTAACTTTCCACTGTTTTGAGCCTGCATTCAACCTACAGTTGTAGCCAATTGACTCATTTGATTTTCCAAGTTTTGGATGGATGTTTGAGTAGACACTTGGAAATTCAGATTGTTGGCAGCCATCTCTTTCATCATTTCCTCAAATGAAGCTCCGGAGCTTGCCCCACCTTGTTGGTGATTTCCACCATCATTTGAGCTATCTTTTTGCCTATTCACCACTCTCTGCTCTTGAAACTGTTGTTGCCCCCTATTTCCTCCTTGTCCACTATCATACCTAAGATTAGGATGATCTCTCCAACCTTGATTGTAGGTTTGTGAGAAAGGATCATAAGGTCGGCCCATGGCGTTACTTGCTCCTCGCTAAGTGTAGCCCTGCAATCAAGAGTGGAATGGTCATAAGTTAAGCAATTTTTACAGGATGGAGGGTTTACCCCTCTTTCTTTAGCAAGATTCTCCACAGCAATTGTCAACTTATTCAAAGTATCCTCCATCATAAAATCATGGACCTCCTTTACTTCTCTAACCAACAGATCATGTGTGCCAAATTGTTGGGTGTTGGAAGCCATGCTAGCAATCAAGTCTCTAGCAGCAGTAGGTGTTTTCATCACAAAAGCTCCTCCGCCAGCCGCATCAGCATGTTTCGATCCATGATTGACAATCCTTCATAGAAGTATTGCAATAGCAACTGGTCGCTTGTTTGATGTTGGGGGCATGTTGAAGTGAGGCGTTTAAACCTCTCCCAGTACTCATGTAAACTCTTCCCTCGCATCTGAGGAGGCCCAGATATCTCCTTGCATAATACCGCAACTCTAGTGGCAGGAAAAAAAGTTTGGAGGAAAAGTTTCTCTATTTCCGCCCATGTATTTATCGATCCAGAAGGGAGATATTACAACCAATCCTTCGCCATGTCTTTCAACGCAAAGATGAATGCCCTGAGCTTGATTTGTTCCTCTGTCACTCCGGTTGGCTTCATGCTTGTGCATACAACCTCGAACTCCTTCAAGAACTTGTGTGAATTTTTACCTGAAAGACCATGGAAAGCAGGAAGTATGTGAATCAAACCCGATTTCAATTCAAATGCAGTATTATCATTAATCGCAAGAAGGTTAATTCATAGTGGCTGATGGACTACGTCCGGATTTGCCAATTCATTCAAAGTTTTTTCTGTATTTGCAACCATGTTTTCCTCTCCCGACTCAGGTAACTTCCTCCTCTAAATAAGAAAATTCAGAATTCTCCTGTCCAAGATGAAGTGGATCAGCTGCAAGTTTGAGTTCGGAAAGATTTTTGGCGGTTTCGTCAGTGGACGAACTTGTTTCCTTCTTCTTCCGGGACTCCTTTATCAACCTTCGGGCAGTTTTCTCGATTTCTGGTATGTATTCAAGCTGTTTTAGACTAGAAGAACGAGTAATCATTCACATAAAAAATTTCGTAAACAGGGCACTACTAACACTCAAGGGTTCAGTGTCAGTGTTACTGAAAAAATAAAAAATTCTAGAAAAATTCCAGAAAATTCCAGAACCTGTAAGAATACAGAAAAATATCATAAACAAAGAAATTTACCAAATTTCAATTTTACTCCCTGAGCAAACGTCGCCAAATCTGATAGGCTGTCGCCGACCTACCAAAATATAATTTATTTTCGACTCACTCCAATACAAAGTAGAGCAACGAGTACGGGTGGAACCAAGAGAGTATAATAAGAATTGAATTAAATTTAAGTGTTGATAACATAAAAATAAAGTAGGGGTTGTTTTGGTTTGGTGGAAATTTAAAAATAACAATAACAATAATAAATTAACTCAATTTTTAAACAAGAGAGAAAACCCCTAGTTTAGGATGACGATCCCCTCCCGTTTACCGAATCAATAATTACATGAATTAGAAATTTATTCTAGTGTGCAAACTCAAATCCCTGGATTGACGGTACGACCAATCAACCCGAATGTTCTAAAGTTCATCAATTAGGGTACGATAACTAAATTGAACTATTCACGAGTGACCCTATGGCTCGAGCTCAAAAACACATTAAGACTCCAAACATAGAATTACTAGGCTACGGAAACCGACTAGGAATTATACAACCTATATTCTATTACATCTAGAGAGAATTATCTCTATTTGCCACTTAATTCAATCCTCACAACAATTACGGATTGTGGATCATGAAATAGCATTATGCAATTAAATAATTTAATTAGTTGATCATGCTAATTAATTATTAAAGTGCTATAAGGAAAATCAAAGCATGTAATAGAATAAATTTGCACAAAAGATTCAATGAAAAACCCTTAATAATTAATCTAACATTCAACGGGAGGTTCACGAAATCCTAAACTAGAAAAGAAGATTAGCCCCGCTAACATTCGATGGGTAGTTCACGAAATCCTATACTAGAAAAGGAGATTAACCCCGGATGTTCATAACAAAAACAGAATTAAAAATAATAAAAACCAGGATGGCGGATTGCTCTTGAATCTTCACTTCTGCTTGGGAGAAGAAGACCGCCACTGCCTTCAATTTCCAAGAATTCATATTCTGTTCTCTGTCTGATGCCTCCAAGATTAAATATCTCTCTTCCCATTTAACTTCTTGTCCCCCAAGTAATTCTGCTTGATCTCTTTTCTTATTTTTCTTGATCTCCAAGATCTCTTTGCTGGGTTTTTCCTTCTTGATTGTGACTCCAACAGATTTAGAGGAGCTATGGTCCTACAAATATGTGGCAGATATGCTAGCTAATTTCTTTCCTTATTTGTTCTGAATTTTTGTTTGACTCCATTGACACTGAAGGGTTCAGTGTTAGCTTATCTGGCAGCAACGAATTTCTTCCATAAAACAGCCTATTTCCACATCAATTTATAACATTAAAGCACTAATTTCCAAAAGACAAGATAAGTCAGTTTTAGAACCCAATTAGCACATAAGTCCATCAAATAAACATGAATTTCAACCAAATAATCTTGAAAAAATATTACTTATCAGTAAACATTGGAACTATTAACAGACCACCTGACCGACCAACTGATCGACCATACTGTGGAGCTCCTACCCGACTGATCTAGAAATATCAAAGGGGGACCTATAGAAAATACACGCGATAAAAACTAATCTCATTATCAATTTTACAGGGGGATCGGTCGATAATATGTGGGTCGGTAGATGTTGGAACAATTAACCGACCACCTAATCAACAACCGACTGACCGTACTGTGGAACTCCTACAAGAATGATCTAGAAATAACAAAGGAGGACCTTTGGAAAATAGACGTGATAAAAAGTAATCTCATTAACTGATAAACCTTACTTTATAACTCCTACTCGACTAATCTAGAAATAGCTAAGGGGGACCTTTGGAAAATAGACACGACAAAAAGTAATCTCATTATCAAGTTTACAGGGCGATCAGTCGATGATATATGGGTCGGTAGACATTGAATTATTAACTGACCACTATACCAACCAACCGACCAATCCTATTGTAGAACTCTTACCCGACTGATCTAAATATAGTAAACACGAACCTTTGGAAAAATAATAGAACTCCTACTCGATAAATCTAGAACTAGTAAAGAGAGACCATTAAAAAATAGACGCGATAAAAAGTGATCTCATTATCATATTTATAGGGTGATCGGTCGATGATATGTGGGTCGGTAGATATTGGAACTATTAATCGACAACCAGACCAACCAACCGACCAACCCTATTGTAGGATCGCTACTCGACTGATCTAAAAATAGCAGAGGGTGACCTTTGGAAAGTAGACGCGTTAAAAATTGATCTCATTATCAAGTTTACAAGGCGATCGATCGATGATTTGTGGGTCAGTAGACGTTGGAACTATTAACCAATCACCCGACCGACCTTACTGTGGATCTCCAACTCAACTAATCTAGAAATAGTAAAAGAAGATCTTTGGAAAATAGAAACGATAAAAAATAATCTCGTTAACCAACCAACCCTACTTTAGAACTCCTACCCGAATGATCTAGAAATAACAAAGGGGGACATTTGAAAAATAGATTCGATAAAAAGTAATATTGTTAACCGAATAACCCTACTGTAGAACTCATACGCGACTAATCTGGAAATAACAAAGGGGGACCTCTTAAAAATAGATGCTATGTGTCATTATCATGATTTTACAAGGTGATAGGTCGATGTTATGTGTGTCGGTAGATGTTGGAATTATTAACCGACCACCAAACTGACCAACCGACTGACCCTACTTAAGAACTCCTACACACTAATCGAGAAAAAGCAAAGGGAGAACTTTGGAAAATAGACGCGATAAAAAGTAATCTCATTATCAAGATTACAGGGTGATCGGTCGATGATATGTGGGTCGTTAGATATTGGAACTATTGACCAACCACCAGACCAACCAACCGACCAACTCTACTGTGGAAATCCTACCCGACTGATCTAGAAATAATAAAGGGGGACCTTTGAAAAAACTGTAGAACTCCTACCTAACTGATCTAGAAAAGGAAAGGGAGACCTTTGAAAAATATACACAATAAAATATAATCTCATTATCTAGTTTATGAGGCGATCGGTCGATGATATGTGGGTCGGTAGACGTTTGAACTATTAACCGTTCACCTGACCGACCAACCTACCGACCCTACTGTGGAACTTCTACCCGAATGATCTAAAAATAGCAAAGGGGGACCTTTGAAAAATAAACTCGTTAAAAAATAATCTCATTATCAAGTTTACAAGGCTATTGGTCGATGATATGTGGGTCGGTAGACGTTGAAACTATTAACCGACCACTTGACCGACCAATCGACCGACCGTACTATAGAACTCCTACCCGACTGATCTAGAAATAGCAAAGGGGGAACTTTGGGAAATAGACGCGTTAAAATTAATCTCATTATCAAGTTTACAGGGCGATCGGTCGATGATATGTGGGTCAGTAGATGTTGCAACTATTAACCGACCACCTGATCGACCCTACTGTGGAACTCCTACCTGAAGGATTTTGAAATAGCAAATGGAGACCTTTGGAAAATAGACGCGATAAAAAGTAATCTCATTAATCAACTAACCCTATTGTAAAACTCTGACCCGACAGATCTAGAAATAGCAAAAGGAGCCTTTGGAAAATAGACGCGACAAAAAGTAATCTCATTATCTAGTTTTCAGGGGATCAGTCGATGATATGTGGGTCGTTAGACATTGGAATTATTAACCGACCACTAGACCGACCAACCAACCAACCCTACTGGAGAACTCCTACCTGACTGATACAAAAATAGCAAAGGGGAACCTTTGGAAAATAGACGCGTTAAAAGTTAATCTCATTATCAAGATTTTATAGGGCGATCGGTCGATATTTTGTTTTTTAGTTGACATTGCCAAACTGACCAACTGACCGACCCTACTTAAGAACTCCTATCCGACTGATCGAGAAAAGCAAAGGGGAACCTTTGGAAAATAGACACGATAAAAAGTAATCTAATTATCAAGTTTACAGGGTGATCGATAGATGATATGTGGGTCGGTAGACATTGGAACTATTATCTGACCACCAAATTAACCCTACTGTGGAACTCCTACCCGAATGATCTAGAAATTGCAAAGGGGGACCATTGGAAAAACTATAGAACTCTACATGACTAATCTAGAAATAGCAAAAAGAGACCTTTGAAAAATAGATGCGATAAAATATAAACTCATTATCAAGTTTATGGGGCAATCGGTTGATGATATGTGGGTGGGTAGATATTGGAACTATTAACCGACCACCAGACCGACCAACCGACCAACCCTACTTTAGAATTGCTACCCGAGTGATATGAAAATAGCAGAGTGAGACCTTTGGAAAGTAGACGTGTAAAAATTAATCTCATTATCAAGTTTACAAGGTGATCACTCGATGAATATGTGGGTCGGTAGACGTTGGAACTATTAACCAACCAACCGAACGACCCTTCTGTGGAACTCCTATCCAACTGATCTAGAAATAGCAAATGGGGACCTTCGGAAAATAGTCACGATAAAAACTAATCTCGTTAATCGACCAACCCTACTGTAGAACTCCTACCCGACTGATCTAGAAATAGCAAATGGGGAACTTTAGAAAATAGATGCGATAAAAAGTAATCTCATTATCAAGTTTATAGGGCGATCAATCGATGATATGTGGATCGGTTGACATTGGAACTATTCATCGACCACCAGATGATGGAAATGAGCATCATTATAAAGGAGAGCATCATGATGATAGAAATAAGCATCATGATGAAGGAAATATGCATCATGATAAAGGAAATTTGTATCACGATGAAGAAAACGATTATCAAGATGATGAATATGAGCGTCATGATGAAGAAAATATGCATTATAATTTAGGAAATGAGCATCATGATGAAGGAAATATGCATCATGATGTAGGAAAGAGCTTCATGATTAAAGAAATATGCATCATAATGAAGGAAATTAGCATCATGATGAAGGAGATATGAATCATGGTGAATGAAATGAGCATCGTGATGTAGGAAATTAGAATCATGATGAAGGAAACATGCATCATGATGAAGGAAATGAGCCTCATGATGAAGGAAATATGCATCATGATGAAGTTCAACATTTGAAGAGAGATTGGAGATTCCACCAATGGTTTGCACCAAAACACATAGATCACACACCATTCTCTCCATTTCACACCATCATCTTCATCCATTCACCATACATTCCATCTATCATCATCCCACCATCAAAACCTTCATCCAATTGAGGAAAAGAAGCAAGGAAGAAAGGAGAATTACAAGGGGAAGAAGTAGATCACCATTGGAGACATCGAAGGGAGTTTTCATCCAACTTTTGTATAGAAACCTTATTGTTTCATCATTTTTGTAAGGATCTTAATGTCTATGTTGATTTCCTTTTGAATATGGTAGGCTAATCTCCCTTGTGAGATTAGAAACATAAGAGTTGTTGGATAATTTTAGGATTTGTGTATTTAAATTCATATGTTAATTGGGTTAATTGATTTTCTATCATTGATGCTTTAGATCTTGATGTTTATGATGATTTGTGTGGTTTTAAACATGTGATTAGATTGAGAAGTCAATTGCATATTTAAGATAATTAATTGAATCATCTTGTCATACACATCATGTTCGTTATAGATCTTAAAGGGATAGAGTTGTCCTTCAAGATTTAAACCCTTTGATAGGACATCCGATTGGTTTGATCGAGAGGTTGATTAATCGTGTGAAGGGAATCTTATTTAAGCTTAGTACCTTATTGGAATTGTTTGAGTAAGAACCAATCCGTTGAGCTATGTTGGGATTCTTAAATGAATCGATATCATATTCATCTCGAGAGGGAGTCTAAGTGAACTTAGTGTTAGCCCTTAGTCTTAATCCCATGATTCATATGAATTTGATGCATGTATCCAAGGATTTCCACTTGTTAATTGTTGTTAATCTCACTTTTGCTTAATTTGGTAAACCACATTTCATCCATTTACCTTGTGTGCTTGATTATTGCTTGTTTACTTGCATTGATTATTATTTACTTGTTTGTTTGATCAACAATCCCTTTGATGATTCGTCTCTATAAAATTACAAGAAACGTGAGATCGCTTAAGCACTAGTGCCTACCTCCCTATGGTTCGATAAATTATTGAATTGGTCATCCCAACTATAAAATGGCTAATCAGAAATGAGCATCACGATGATGAAAATGAGCATCATGATGAAGGAAATATGTATCATGATGAAGAAAATGAGCAACATGATAAAGGAAACGTTCATTAAAATAATGGAAATGAGCATCGTGATGAAAGAAATATGCATCATGATTTAAGAAATTAGCATCATGATGAAAGAATTATGCATCATGATTAATGAAATGAGCATTATGATGAAGGAAATGATTATTAAGATGATGGAAGTAAACATCATTATGAAGGAAATATGCATCGTGATGAAGGAAATGAGCATCATGATGAAGGAAATGACCACAATGACGTAGGAAATGATCAACATGATGAAGTAAATATGTATTATGATGAAGAAAATTAACATTATAGGAAATGAGCATCATGATGAAGAAAATATACATCATTATGAACGAAATATGCATCCTGATGAAGGAAATGGAACCATGATGCAGGAAATAGGTATCATGATGAAGGAAATATGTATCATGATGAAGAAAATCTGCATCATGATGATAGATTTATATATCATGATGATGGATTGAGCATCAAGATGTAGGAAATGAGCTTCATGATGTAGGAAATGAGCATCATGATGAAGGAAATAAGCATCATGATGAAAGAAATGACCATAAAGATGTTGGAAATATGCATCATGATGTAGGAAATGAGCATCATGATGAAGAAAATACACATCATGATGAAGGAAATAAGAATTATGAAAATAGTAATGAGCATCATGATGAACGAAATATGAGTCATGATAAAGGAAACGATTAATAAGATGTTGGAAATGATCATCGTGATAAAGGAAATATACGTAATGATGCAGGATATGAGCATCATGATGAAGGAAATATACATCATGATCAGTGAGATGAACATCATGATGAACTAAATGAACATCATGATGTAGGAAATGAGCATCATGTTGAAGAAAATAAGCATTATTATGATTATCATGTTGAAGCAAATATGCATCATAATGAAGGAAATGAGCATAATGATGTAGAAAATAGGCATTATGATGAAGGAAACATGCATAATGATGAAGGATATGAGCATCATGATGATAAATTTATGTATCATGATGATGGAAATGAGCATCATGATGAAGGAAAAGAGAATAATGATGAAGAAAGTATGCATCATGGTAAAGGAAATGAGTACCATGATGAAGGAAGTGAGTACCATGTTGAAGGAAATGAGCATCATGATGAAGGAAATATACATCATGATTAATGAAATGAGCATCATGATGAATTAAATGAACATCATGATGTAGGAAATGAGCATCAAGACGAAGGAAATATGCGTCATGATGAAGGAAATAAGCATCATTATGATGGAAATAATTACCATATTGAAGAAAAAAATGCATCATAATGAAGGAAATGAGCGTAATGATAAGGGAAATAGGCATCATGATGTAGGAAACATGCATCATGATGAAGGAAATGAACATCATGATGATAAATTTATGTATCATGATGATGGAAATGAGTATCTTGATGAAGGAAAAGAGAATAATGATGAAGAAAGTATGCATCATGATGAAGGAAATGAGTATCATGATGAAGAAAATGAGTACTATGATGAAGGTAATGAGCATCATGATGAAGTAAATATGCACCATGATGAGAAAAGAGCATCATTTTTTAAGAAATATGCATCATGATGAAGGAAATGAGCAACATGATGAAGGGTATATGCATCATGATGAAAGAAATGAGCATCATGATGAAGGAAATGAGCATCATGATGGTGGAAATAAACATCATGAAGATGGAAGCATCATGAAGAAGGAAATGATCGTCATGATGAAGGAAACTTTCATCATGTTGATGGAAATGAACATCATGATGAAGGAAATATGCCTCATGATGTAGGAAATGAGCATCATGATGAAGGAATGCATCATGATTACTACTACAAAACTGTGAATAGATATCAGTGCATAAATATCAGTGATTTATAAAACTGATATTTATGTACTTGCTAACCGATATCTATTATACCATAGATATCTATGATGAAAGGATTATTCTAATAGATATCGGTGAATCTCGTAGTGATATCTTTTGATGACGTTTAAGTAATAAATAGATATCGATATTGTAATCGATATCTTTTTACTGATATTAATTTATTTAATAATTTTTTTAATAAATTAATTTTAAAATAATTAAAAAAACAAACACATTTTTTATTTTAAAAAATAAATAAATGGTGTGTTGTGAGTTGTAGCCAAGTATTAAATCGATCCATCATAAATCAAACTCCCAAAATCAAATTCACAAACCCTAGTTCATAAACTTCCCAAATTGCCGGCCTCAAATGCAGAACCCCCCCTCACTGCTCCCACTGGCGGTCGTGCTCACTCCTTCCTCCTCCCACCAGACCTCCTTCCCCGCTTGCAAACTGCGCCACCCTTTGTTGAGTATGTCAAGAGGGCCTTGATAATCGCTGGGCTTAAACTCGTGCCCACCAGAGAACCCAGGTCATCCACCACCATCTACCATCGGAGTCACGAACCCATTGCTATTATACCGGAAGTCACGAACACCTAGCCGCCTCTCCTCCGAGCGCCTGTTTCCTTGTCGCCAGAAGCCGCGACGTCGCGCTCGCCACCAGATCTGTCGCCGACTCTGCATTGTTGTTCGTTGCTGAACCACCACCACTGCCACCATCTTTTCTTCTCTCTAAAATAATTCTCTTCGTGTAATAGGTATTACGCCCTCCATTTCTGGATGGTGGTGTAATTCGTGATGTATGTGGTAGAGATATTAGGAACTTAACTTGTGTGTTGTTAATTTCTTTTAACTAGTGTCAGTATCGAAGAAGCCAGCTGAGGAAGGAAAGTTAATTTTTCTTACCATAGGTAAATCATTTTCTTCAAACTGTACAATTTGATTCAAGATATGTTACACTATTCTGAAAGTGGATAGCTCAACCCTTCCTCTACAAATTTTATCACACCACTGGTGTAGCTTGCTCAAATTGAAACTCTGTATTGCAATTCTTAGGGGGCATATCTCTATATGAAACGGCTGTGCCACTTTTAGATATAATGGGAAAGGTGATATCTCATCTAGTCCTTCTTAACTTCTCTTTCACAAGTGTATCTAATTCTTTGTGTACTTGCTCACAGTTTCTAGTCCAGATTTTACCTTGGAGATGTCGGCAATGGAGCTGCAATGAAATTTGTCGTTAACATGATCATGGAAAGGTTCTCTCTACCCATCCTCCTCCTTGTTTAGGTTCACTTTCTTTGCCTCACTCTTAACTTTTAATCAATTGACAGTATGATGACATCATTTACTAAAGGATTGCTTCTTAGTGAGAAAGTAGGTCTGGATCCAACTGTGCTGGTGGAGATATACATCTTTCCAGAACTATGTATCCCATTAGAACAAACATAGTATTGGTTGTCCAAAAATTTTAGTTTTAGGATTTAAAACAAAAATACGTGTTCAAGCTTCTATGAAATGAATTTATAATCAGTCCAAAATGTGGTGTTTTTATGAAAATGATATATTAATAAATATATACAAATTAAATGAAGGCTACTAGAGGCTTTCTTCTTCGTAAGTATGGTATTGATACTTGAGTGAGTAGTTCACAGCAATTACATGATATATTTTTCTGTAAGGGATGAAATTGTAAAAACTTCATTTATATCTATTTTATATAGATCAACAAAAGTTTTATTTTGTAATTTTTTTCTGCATTTATTTAGTTGTCTTACATTTATATTTTGCAAGCCATATGCAGAAGTAGGTGGTAGAAGATCTATATCAAGCTGGTTTTATCAGTTATCCTTGTACAGAGACTGATTGCTTCTAAGTGGATACAAATTTGCCTGCATACTCAGCTTGCTCATTCTGTTGATGAAATATAGCTAATTAATGATGTTGAGGTTGCTCTGCATTACTATTATGCTATGAGATTATTCAGCCTTTGTTTATGAAGTAATCTGGTTAACTACGCTTCTCCATTTAATAGAGAGTTCAAGTACTTAATCGATATGCCTGCTAATTTGTGGAAGGCATTAGCTTCTCAATTAATTATTCAAGGTATACATCGTAATAGGAACCTTATGTCAAAATTGATATATGCTTAATCTAGGTGGTAGAAGTAGTTGAGAAATCTATTATCATCATATAGCCTATGAAAATAATCAGGTTTGCCTAGATGAATGAAAATATATTTTAATTAAATCCCAATGGACATGCAGTCTTAATATCTATTTAACTGCATCCTAGCAAACAATGATGTAATCTCTAAATCAATTAATATTCCATTTTCTGATTTAGTTGATCCTATGAATAACATTGTACCATTTGAAAGTGTTGAATACTCTATTTCAGTTTTTTGCGTACTTCACATTGGAAATTCACCATAATTTGTCCAATTTGCATAGATTTTTTGGTTGAGGCCTTTAAGGATTTTTCACAAAACTGTAAGGTAATATTTTTGTATGCCCCACCACTAGAAAACATAATTATATCAAAATCTTGATGACCTCCCTCTTAATAAATAAGTTTATTTGTCATATCTATGTGGCTGAAAATTAATCCAGTGAATTAACTGGGGGTTCTCATTAATATTTTGTGTGCCTTGCACCTATGATTAGCTTAACCAAAGTGTTACAACAAATATTAAATACTCGTACAACAACCAAAGTGTGTGAACTTTGTAATTATTTGATAGCATTCATCTTATACACAAAGTATAAGGAATGATCATAGTTGTTATATTAATTGCAAGATATGTTCTTTCACCATGTTAAAAGGATTTTCTTATTACTGACCATCATTAGAATTGGATTTTTTTGTAGGTCATAATGTAGTAAAGGCCTCTAGCTTTTGTGGATTTTGTTTGCTGCTTTTGTGTATTTTTTTTTATTTTGCTTTCCTGATAGTTGAGAAAATAATTTCTTGAATTATCTAACATTTTGATGGCCACTTGTTAAGAGTTGAAATTTTTAAGCCCATGCATGAAACAAAGTGGAAATCTCATGCACTGCAGCTTTTGAAAACTATTGGATTAGTGGAATTGCCTTTTGTATCTTCTTGCAATGCATTTTATTTTTAAGTTATATGTGATCACGTCAGTTTTGGAATGATCTTGTAGGAAAGATCAGTTGGTTCAGTGCTTATGAATATAGAAGGAAAAAATTATAAATTAGGAATATATATTATCAATCACTTCTTAATAGTGAAATATGCTATATATTTTTTTTGTATAAAATAGTAAGGTTGGAATTATATATAAGTTACATTATTAGGAGATATTATCATCTCTCTTTACTTTCTTGAACCTATTTTATAGAGATTTGGTTTGACTTTTGTTTGGGATATTACAGGGCCAGAATAGAAGTCATTTTGAACCAAGGCTAGTTCTCCCTAGGGGTGGATACCGTACCGTACTGAAAATTTCAACCCATACTGTATCCCATACCAAAATCAACGGTATTAGAAAATTTATACCGATACCGTACCGATAATTTTGGTATACTAAAAGCATATACCGTATTTTTATAAAAATACCATGATACATCCTCATTGAGACTCATTAAGACAAATACAATATATACCCATTCAAAAAAAAATGATTCTAAATTTCAATCCAATATTCAGATTCCCAATTATCCAAACTTCTAATAAATTTAAAAGAAGTAAAACAATTTAATCAACAAATTTTTTTTCAAAATAGTAAGAAAATATTTCAAAAAGTACAAAGTGGTAAGAAACATTCTATTTGCTTTGTAATCTTAAAACGAAAATGTGAAAGAATCCAACAAAATAGATAAATGAGGCAATCAGACTGAATAATGTTGTGCCCGTGTTGAAGCAGAAAACATGGAGGAAGAAGAGAGTGAAGAAAACTTAAGCGCGAACAGGAAGGCATCGGAAGCTTTTAGGAAGAGAACTAGCAGAGGCTCAGTGGGAAGAGAGAGAAGTATTGGTAAAATGAAAGAGAATGAACGGTGGCGATGTGAAGAGCAAGGCGATGGAGAGAATTGGAAAGGGGGAAGCGGCTGCAGTAAGAAGTAAAGGGTAGGGTTTCTAATTTGTGAAGTCAGCCATCACTTTATTAATATATATATTTCAATTTATTTATGTATCGATATATTAGTAATAGAATGTTACATAGTGAAGAATATTTAATTAATAGTATTATTAATTTATTATATTTATTTAATAAAAAATTAGTTGGGTATACCGAAATTTACCAATATACAGTTTTACCGATATTTTTACGATATTTCGGTACATACCGAAATACCAAAATTTCTTAAAATTACTTATCAATACCATACTGAAAATTTGGGTATGGTATGGTACTGTACCGAAATTTCAGTACACCTAAATTTTCGATAATTTTGTTATTTTTCGATACGGTAAATGTGGTATACAGATATTTCGGTATTTTTATCCATCCCTAGTTCACCCCACACCAAGTGTGACTGAGAGGTAGAGCCTGTAGAGCTAGACTTCTCAAGCTCAACTCTGATAGGAAAGTTTTAGTTTTAATTTCGAAGTAGTATAACTTTTGAGCAGCAAGCTTATAGTTTTATTTGCAAAAGACTTTTGCTTATTACATCTGATATTTTTTGGGTTCTTTTGGTGAGATAGTAAGAGCTAATTGGTGAGGAACACCGGTTGCTGTTAATCGCATCCTTCTAAACCTTTCAGATTATAAATTGGCGATGTATGTTTCTCTATTTTGTTAAATTATGATGTCATTCTACCTTGCTCTTCTTTTTCTTTGAACTTGTGATTTTCTTATTGAGCAGTGACGACGTTATTGCTGAGAAATGCGTAGTGATGTTACATCATGCAGCTATTTTTTTATCTTGAAATTTTCATGAAACTGTTTAAGATTTAAAGAATCACTTCCCTGCCTTTAAGTGATCTTTGTTTATTCCAGATTGCGCCATTTGTGAGGGGTTGATGGTTGCTTCCCAATTCTGAAGTTCTTTTGAGATTCTGTCATTGCTTATAAAAGATTCTAGTGTTGATAAAATTGTTAAATATGGACTGTAGTCTTGTAGAACAGATGATAGAAATATCCACATACAGTAAAAAGGCTTGTTTCCAAACTATGAATCAATATCTGTGAATGGTAACTTACGTAGATGCCAGTTTTACATGTTAACTGTTGAACAACAAGCAGAGCTACGATTTTTTCTTGCTTATGTAGCCCTTTTGGTTTTATGCCAGTTACCTGGTTGAAATTTAGCAAAAACATGCCATCTATTTCAGTACATCTATATACCATCTAAAATAAAAATCCCTCCAAATTCCATATGAACGGCGAGGGGTGGAGAGTGCTAGATCTTTCAGTTTCTTAGTACCTGTAATGAAGACTCATCTAGTCTTATTTGCTCTGACATGCATACATTGAATCTTATGCAACAAGAAAGATTGAGCATGTCAACCAAACTTGTGGACCAAAGGTAACATGTGAACCATAACTTGAGGAGCAATGAAATATCATATAACAGCGTATTTGCTCTTGTACAACGCATGTTATAAGAAGGTTTCTGAGGATCCAGGTAACAACTAAAAGAACAACAGGTACGAGATCTTCTTCTATAAACCATTTAGATTGTTCATGCAGTATTTTATACTCAACTGGACTTAATTTTAAGTATGAAACCCCCCATTTCATTCTTTAATCCCTTGCTATGATTTTGTGGACTCATGAAATTGAATGTAATGTCAACCTGCATTTGGATTAATTGATTATTCTGCTTGCCCCTTTTCCACTCTGCTCTTGTGCTTGATATAATTTGATGATTGTTTGATGTAATTTTACTTGCTAAGTTAGTGGAACTAATTATTTTTATATGTTTGTACTTGCAGATGAAGAGAAACTAGCAGCCAAAGTTGATATAGCATCTTCCTGAATTATTGGTGGTATGATTCTAGGATCGGCCATCCAAATTTTGCAATGATGCCTCGATTGTAAGTTCCTATGGAAGTATTCATTATAGTATCGTTAGAAATGCATGAATTTTGAAAGGTGTATATGGAACAAAAAATCTTGATATATATGAGTTTTACAATCATTCTATATTTGATTCCTGTTGTTTCTAACAGTAGTATTTTTGTTCAAATGAGCTCCCATGCCTATTCCTCCAATAAAGAGAGCAGCAGTCATGGTATTGCTTTGCAATAGCTATCACAGCCCAGGAATTCCAGGTTTGTGTTTGCCTTTTTTGATATGTTATTTTCTGATATTCTGGCTGCTATCTTTTCTGTTTGGAAATAATTTGTTTGGTCATTTGTTTTTAGTCTTGTTCAAAAGTGCCGTAAAATTTAAGTTACTATGGTGGAAAGAGTTGGCTTCTTCTCTTGTTTTTTGAAAATTATTATAGTCTTTTTTCTACTTTCAAGTGTTATATTTATTATTTATTTTGATCCTCATATCTATTTTGCCACTTGTGAAGTACCAGCTTGCTGGACCCTCACTTGATAATGAAATTCCACAGCTCTTAAATGAGAACTTGTTGATCTTACTTCTTCTAGATTAAGTTTCTACATATGAATGTATCACTAAAAAGATAAAAGTATAAGGTTCTAAAAGTGTTTCTTTTGCTATTCTTGAGAATGCTAGCTTTCATAAATTAATTGATAAATATATTTAACAAGTTAGTATGTGACCCAATTATTTTGTTATTCAAGTATCATGCATCACAATGGTGTTGAGAAGAATGCCAATTAGTTTGCTGGTATCTGGGGGGAGGGGTGGTGAATCTCTTTGCTGGTGAACAATTAGTTTGTCCTTCGATCATCTCAAGTCTATGTTAGAATTTGATAACTGATTCATAAATCCCATTTCCCCTTGTGTAACAAATCCCATTTTCACCTTCAATAGTGAAAATAAATTTATGAATCAGTGGTTGCAGTTATGGATGCAGTTTTCTTGAATTAGACAGCACTTTAGCCTCCAGATGTCGAAGAATTTCTTGATCAGATGGATCAAACTTCACCCCAGCTGGTAATCCAGCCAAATCTTGAATCCAATACTCTAATTCAGTCATTTCTTTTAATTAAAAACATACAACAAATAGACCTAATTACTAATTAATTAATACTAGCTTGTAATATTAATCACCTGATCATAGAGTTGAATGGTTTGACCACGTGAATGGCAGATTATGGTCTTAGATCACCTGATCATGGAGTTGAATGGTTTGACCACATGACGGGCAGATTATGGTTTAGATGGGCCATCATTTGTATTTGTAGCATAGACAACTTGGAGGGAGGTTTCTTGATCACTATTAGACCATGTCATATCTCTCTCTTCTTCCTGCTCTCTTCCCATCACTTGTTTCTTTCTCTCTCCTCGATTCTCTAACAAGAGATCATACACACACGAGTGTTAAAGTGCACACAAGTTCCACTAGAATACTGGAGATGATGTTGAGGATGATTATTTGTCAAATCAGGATTATTGTTTGTGCTTTATTATATAATACGTGATTGGATTTATAATTTCTTATTTGTTCGTAGTATTGGAAATATCGTATTTGATGTTGGGCTATTAGTGTTGCATGTTGCAATTGTTTAATGTGGAAGAATTCGTAAAAATTATAACTTTCCATAAGTTATCAAATATCATAAAATATTTTTGTAGGATGTCGATCATTTTCCTTCTCTAATTTTACTACTTTTTAAAACTTTGTAGTGTGATAATTGGGCTCGTTGTTGCTTTATGATTGAATTTTTAGTTTCTGATTAAAAATATTGCGACTTTAAGCACAACTCTCGAGCTATTTTCATGTTTTACAAGTTGGAAGTGAATAGAAAATTTTTGGCAGGTTCTCAATATTGTTTAGCCATGATTTTAACACAATGGCACGTATTTGGATTAAAGGAAGATATTTGAGTAATCACGAATGGCACGTATCTGGATTAAAGGAAGATATTTTTGCAATCACCAAAACTACTCGCTCTGCTGTATGTTTGCTTCCCTACGTTCTATTGTGTGATTATTGGCTTTCTTATGTTGCATTTACTTACTCTTGAAAATTCCTTGATTCTATACCCAGTCTTTGAACTACTTTCTGTTATGGCTACTGTTTGTTTAGATGAAAATGCAGATTCTATTACTATTAGGTATGCACTTTCCCTTGCTATTGTTGGTCCCAAAAGTATGGCTGTACCAGCAGGGAGTATTTTAGGGGACCCTCTTGGAGTATTGAAAACTCTTGGTGCTTGAAAACATCTAGTCCTATTATATATAGGAAAGTTCCAGTTCATAGATTATTCATGTCACATATAGGATTAGACATATAATATCTTAGCCCAACTAGATTTATTTTTTAGAAAGCCCAAAACCTATTTATTTATTTTTATGGCCCAAAAGGCCAGCCCTATCTTAGCCCAATTAGATTTTTTTTTAGAAAGCCCAAACTTATTTATTTATTTATTTTGTGGCCCAAAGTTTTAACCCACTTAAATGGCCTGATATATAATTATTAAGGCTAAAGTTAAAAAAAAAAGAAAAGAAAAGAAAGAAGAACGGGAGAAGAAAAACAAAAGAGGGGAAAGAAGAGAGTGAAGAGGAGAAACCCTTGTTGATCAAATTCTCCCTTACAACCCTCATCCTAGGTGGTTTCTAAGTTGTTTTGAGGTAAGTGATGTGTGAATTAAGCTTCCTTCTTCCATGGTTTTGTAATTTTGTGGGGTTTTTCTTTTTGGTATGTGGGTAATTTGCAGACTGTTCGAACTGATTTTTATATAGCTATTGCCCTCGAAAGTTTGCAAACTTAATTTCTGTACGTAGCTGAACTCGTTAGCTTTCCGTAGCCACTTGAAATGCCTCAATCCGATTATTCTACAATTAGTTATGATTTTTCTCGTAAACTGCCGCTAGCTGGAAAATTTCAGAATTTTTATGTCGAATTTAAATTTATTTTCTATCGTTTCGTTTAGTTAATGTATTGAAACGGGTTATGTGGGATTGGGAACTGATGTTAAGGAGTTACATTTCATTTTTATTTAATATCGACTCGTTCGAACTCGATTAGGATTTGTTTTTAGCAATGAAAGGTGATGTTACCTCTAATAGTTAGTTATATTTGATTTGTCTTTAATTGCTCATCTACTTTCTAGGTAAAGAACCATCGACGAAGGACAAGGGACCGACTTCAGATTCCGGAGAGAGTTAATCACTTCCTTGTGAGTTGATAATTCGAGAACGCCTTCTCTTGTGGGAAGTGTGGACCCTCGATAAATGTGCATTTATTTTAGTTTTAGTTAATTGATAAGAAAATTATTTGGTATTGTGTTATGTGGTAAAGAGCCTGATTGGCTCGATTGCTCTGGTTAGAGTCCTGTTAGCCATTTTATGAGTATTATTGATTTTAACTTATGTTGAAGAACCTTGTCGGCTCGGTATCTGATAGCATTTATTGTGAATTATTTGAGAATTGATTTCTGGTTATTCCTGTGTGCCAATTAAGACTCTAACTTGAGTCGTTATTCATCTTATGATGCATATGCATATGTATGCCTGGTACCAAGGTTAAGTAGCCCGAATTGGTCACGGTTCGGGTGAGTTGGAGCGACATTGATTAAGTAGCCCGAATTATTGCGGTTTGGGTGAGTTAGAGTGACAACCAAGTTGCTCGTTGCTTGGCAAACCCGGGTGAGTTAGATCTAACGGGGCACCTGTCCATTTGCCAAATACTGATACTCTGGAGGGTGATCATTAGATGGATCAGTCTATTATAGCTCAGTCAACGTCACCGGTGTGGGACATGCATGTCATATATGTTTATATGTTTGATCATTTCAAGTATTCACGTCGATATTGAATTGTGAACTTTAGCACTTGGCATGTTGAGAAAGAGTATTAATGTGCATTTTATCTAGAGTAACGGTGACGGGCTTGGACTGTCTCTCGACGGAGAGCTCAGTTCAAGGAGGATATTGACTACCCATGCATCTTTTATGTGATAACATGTTGTTTGAACTAATTGTGTTATTCATAAATGTGCACTAAGGTTTTTATTTTCATTAATATGTATAATGAGTGAGAAATAGTTATTGTGGGGCGAAATGTTGGATTTTATGTTATGAACCGCGAGTGGAAATACATGCTTCGTATAAGGGTCGGGGTGACCGGCTTATCACCTCACTGAGCTAGTGGTTTTGCTCACCCCCATCATTCTTTCCTTTTGAGGCTGTTGATATCGTTTTGGTTGGAGGTTTTCCTATCGTTTGCTCGTCATCCAATCAATGTTTTGGGTACTTTCTCTTTTATATAAATTGACGGATCATTGGCGAGATTGTATAGTTTATATTTGGTGACCCCCTTGATGTTCTTTTTGTACCCTCGCGATGTTATATCGTTCATGTATATTTTCTTTAAACTAAGTTACATCGTTGTATTTTGTACCTTTGTAAATCCTTGTTGATACTTTATGAGATGATGTCCTCGAGTTGAACCCGTTGTTATCAGTTGTTCAGTTCTACAGGTACTTGATAGCAAGCCTTACGTTTTCTATAAACTTTGTGGAGTGGAGTGCACCTATTCCGCGAAATTTATGGTTAACGTGGCGGTTGTCGCATTCTGTCTGGGGTCGGGGCGTGACAAGACATGGGTGGGAATATATTTCCTCAAGTAAAACAACTAAATTTATTCCTAATTGTACATCCCTTCAATTGACTTTGGACATGATACTTATTTATATTTGCATCTAAATTTGGTTTGCTTGGGATTTAATTATTCTTCATGGATATTTACATTTTATTTTTATTTTTCAATTTTCAGGAGGCTAGCAGGCGAAATAATACTAGTTATCAAATACTACATCCATTACATTAGTAGTTTTGGGTTTTAATGAATTTATGACACTTTTGAGGATACTTATTTGTTGGATAATAAAAATATGCAATGTGTGTATTTGGAATAGGATTTGAATATTGATATTAGTTATGTATTTGAAATGTCTAATCAATGAAGTTTTAGTTGGATTTGATGCATTTGTTATTGAATCATATATATTTAATAAAAATTATTATTTTGAATAAATAAATTTAAAAAAAATTGAAAGATATCGGCTATTCACTGATATCTATTGCTCTATATATTTAATATCATATCTATTTATATCGGTAAATTTTAAAATAAATATCGGTGATACACCGATATTGTATACAATGAAAAGATATCGATGAATCACCGATATTTATTGGTCATAATCTTTAATATCATCGTCAAAGATAACGGTGAATTTTTAATTGATATCGGTGAATTACTATTATCTAATTAGTAAATAGATTTATGTGATTCCCCTATATGTATTTAGGGGACCTTTAATACCGCCTCCATTAATAAAACGGTAGAAATATTGATAGATATCGATGAATTACCGATATCTATTTATTAAATAGATATCGATGATTTACCGATATCTATTTAGGGGACCTTTAATAACACCTCCATTAATAACAATGGAAATATTAATAGATATCGGTTAATTACCAATATCTATTTCTTAAATAGATATCAGTGATTTACCGATATCTATTTATGGGACCTTTAATAACAATTCCATAAATAACGGTGAAAATATTAATAGATATCGATGAATGATATCTATTTAGGGACCTTTAATAATACCTCCATTAATAACGGTGGAAATACTGAATAGATATCGGTGAATCACCGATATCTATTCACAGTTTGTAGTAGTGATCGAATGAAATGAGCATCATGATGTAGGAAATTAGGAAACATGCATCATGATAAAGGAAATGAGCCTCATGAAGAAGGAAATATGCATCATGATGAAGGAAATGAACATCATGATGAAGGGAACGATCATTAAGATGACGAAAATGAGCATCGTGATGAAGGAAATTTGCATCATGATTTAAGAAATGAGCATCATGACGAAGGAAATATGCATCATGATTAATGAAATGAGCATCATGATGAAAGAAACGATCATTAATATGATGGATATGGGCATCAAGATGAAGAAAATGATTGTTAAGATGATGGAAATGAACATCGTTGTGAAGGAAATATGCATCATGATGAAGAAAATGAGCGTCATGATGATGGAAATGACATAACGATGTACGAAATGATCATCATGATGAAGTAAATATGCATCATGATTAAGGAAATTAGTATCATGATGTAGAAAATGAGAATCATGACATAGGAAATTAGAATCATGATGCAGAAAATAGGCATCATGATGATAGAAAAAAGCATCATGATGAAGGAAATGAGCATTATGATGAAGAATTGCATCATGATGAAGTCATTCAGCATCGAGACGAAGAAAATATGCGTCATGATGTAGGAAGAGCATCACGATGAAGGAAATATGTATCATAAAAAAGGAAATGAGCATCATGATGTAGGAAATATGCATCATGATGAAGGAAATGAGCATCATGATGATGGAACTAAGCATCATGATGAAGGAAATGAGTATCACGATGAAGAAAACAATTATCAAGATGATGAAAATGAGCAACATGATGAAGACATATGCATTACGATATAGGATATGAGCATCACGATGAAGGAAATATGCATCATGATGTAGGAAAGAGCGTCATGATTATGGAAATATGCATCATAATGAAGGAAATGAGCATTATGATGAAGAAAATATGCATCACGATAAAGGAAAATGAGCATCATGATAAAGGATACGCATCATGATGAAGGAAATATGCATTATGATGAAGGAAATGAGCATCATGATAAAGGAAACCATTATCAAGATGATGGAAATGGGCATCGTGATTAAGAAAATATGCATAATGATGAAGGAAATGATCATCGTGATGAAGGAAATGAGCATCATGATGATGTAAATAAGAATCATGATATAGGAAACATGCATTATGATGAAGAAAATGAGCATCACGATGAAGGAAGTGATCATTAAGATGATGGAAATGAGCATCATGATGAAGGAAATGACCATAATGATAAAGGAAATGACCATAATGATAAAGGAAATGATCATGATGAAGGAAATGCGCATCATTGAAATATGCATCATGATGAAGGAAATGAGCATCATGATGATTGAAATCAGAATCATGATGAAGGAAACATGCATCAAGACTAAGGAAATGAGCATCATGATAAAGGAAATGGTCATTAAGATGATGGAAATGAGCATCATGATGAAGGATATGACCTAAATGATGTAAGAAATGATCATCATAATGAAGGAATTGGCATCATGATGAAAAAATACGCATCATGACGAAGGAAATGAGCATTATGATGAAGGGAATGAGCATCATGATGAAGAAAATATGCATATGATGAAGGAAATGAGCATCATGGTGAAGGAAATGAGCATCATGATGTTGGAAATATGCATCATGATGAAAGAAAGAGCGTCATGATGAAGGAAATATGCATCTTAATGAAGGAATTTAGCATTATAATGAAGGCAATGAGCATAATTATGTAGTGAATATACATCATGATGAAGAAAATGAGCATCGTGATGAATGAAATACGCATCATAATGAAGGAAATGAGAATCATGTAGGAACTATTTATCATGATTAATGAAATGAGCATCATTATGAATTAAATGAGCATCATGATGTAGGAAATGAGTATCATGATGAAGAAAATTTGCATCATGATGAAGGAAATATGCATCATTATGAAGGACAGTAGCACCATGCCATAGGAAATTCGCATCATGATGAAGGAAACATGTATCATGATGAAGAAAATATGTATCATGATGATAGATTTATGCATCGTGATGATGGAAATGAGTATTATAATGAAGGAAATGAGCATCATGATGAAGGAAACAGACATCATGATCAAGGAAATGAGCCTCTTGATGTAGGAAATGAGTATCATGATGAAGGAAATAAGCATCATGATGAAAGAAATGACCATAAAGATGTAGGAAACATGCATCATGATGAAGGAAATTATCATCGTGATATATGAAATGAGCATCATGATGAAGGAAATACGCATCATGATGAAGGAAATAAGAATCATGACGATGGAAATGAGCATCATGATAAAGGAAATATGCATCATGATAAAGGAATTGAGTATCATGATGAAGAAACGATTAATAAGATGATAGAAATGAGCATCGAGATTGAGGAAATATGTATCATGATGTGGAAAAATAGCATCATGGTGAAGGAAATATACATCATGATCAATGTAATGAGCATCATGGTGAATTAAATGAACATCATGATGTAGGAAATGAGCATCATGATAAAGGAAATGAGTATCATGTTGAAGGAAATATGCATCATAATGAAAAAAATAAGCATAATAATATAGGAAATAGGCATCATGATGAAGGGAACATGTATCATGATGATGGAAATTAGCATCATGATGAAGGAAAAGAGAATTATGATGAAGAAATTATGCATCATGATGAAGGAAATGAGTACCATGACGAAGGAAATGAGCTTCGTGATAAAGGAAATATGCATTATGATGTTGGAAAGAGCATCATTTTTAAAGAAATATTCATCATGATGAAGGAAATGAGCATCATGATGAAGGAAATATGCATCATGATGAAAAAATGGGCATCATGATGAAGGAAATGTGCATCATGATGATGGAAATAAACATCATGAAGAAGGAAATAAGCATCATGAAGAAGGAAATGATCGTCATGATGAAGGAAATGATCATCATGTTGATGGAAATAAACATCATGATGAAGGAAATATGCATCATGATGTTGGAAATGAGCATCATGATGAAGGAAACATGCATCATGATAAAGGAAATGAGCCTCATGATGAAGGTAATATACATCATGAGGAAGGAAATAAGAATCATGACGATGGAAATGAGAATCATAATGAAGGAAATATGCATCATGATGAAGGAAATGAGCATCATAATGAAGGAAATGTTCATTAAGATGACGGAAATGAGCATCGTGATGAGGAAATGTGCATCATGATTTAGGAAATGAGCATCATTATGAATGAAATATGCATCATGATTAATGAATTGAGCATCATAATTAAGGAAACAATCATTAAGATGATGGAAATGAGCATCATGATGAAGGATATGATTATTAAGATGATGGAAATGAACATAATTATGAAGGAAATATGCATAATGATAAAGGAAATGAGCATCATAATGAAGGAAATGACCATAATGATGTAGGAAATGATCAACGTGATGAAGCAAATATGCATCATGATGAAGAAAATTAGCATCATGATATAAGAAATGAGGACCATGATGTAGGAAATGAGCATCATGATGTAGGAAATACGCATCACGATGATGGAAATGAGCATTATGATGAAGAATTGCATCATGATGAAGTCATTTAGCATCAAGACGAAGGAAATATGTATCATGATGTAGGAAGAGCATCATGATTAGTGAAATGAGTACCATGACGAAGGAAATGAGCATCATGATGAAGGAAATATTCATAATGATGTAGGAAAGAGCATCATGTTGAAAGAAATATGTATAATGATGAAGGAAATGTGCATCATGATGAAGAAAATATGCATCATGATGAAATAAATGAGCATCATGATGAAGAAAATGAGCATCATGATTACGGAAATAAACATCATAGAGAAGGAAATAATCATTATGAAGAAGGAAATGATCGTCATGATGAAAGAAATGATCTTCATGTTGATGGAAATAATCATTATGTTGATGGAAATGAACATCATGATGAAGAAAATATGCATCATGATGTAGGAAATGAGCATCATGTTGAAGGAAATATGCATCATGATGAATGAAATGAGCATATGAAGTAGGATATTAGCATCATGATGAAGGAAATGTGCATCATAATGAAGGAAATGAGCATCACGATGATGGAAATGAGCATCATGATGAAGGAAATATTCATTAAGATGATGGAAATGAGCATTGAGATGAAGGAAATATGCATAATGATTTAGGAAATATGCATCATGATTTAGAAAATGAGCATCATGATTAATGAAATGAGCATCATGATGAAGGAAATGATTGTTAAGATGATGGAAATGAACATCATTATGATGTAAATATGCATCATGATGAAGGAAATGAGCATCATGATGATGGAAATAACCATAATGATGTAGGAAATGATCAACATGATGAAGTAAATATGCATCATGAGGAAGGAAATTAGGATCATGATGTTGTAAATAAGCATCATGACGTAGGAAATACGCATCATGATGATGGAAATGTTCATCATGATGAAGAATTGCATCATGATGAAGTCATTCAGCATCAAGAAGAAGGAAATATCCATCATGATGTAGAAAGAATGTATTGATGAAGGAAATATGTATCATAATGAAAGAAATGAGCATCATGATAAAGGAAATATGCATCATGATGTTGGAAAGAGCATCATTTTTAAAGAAATATTCATCATGATGAAGGAAATGAGCATCATGACGAAGGAAATATGCATCATGATGAAAAAATGGGCATCATGATGAAGGAAATGGGCATCATGATGATGGAAATAAACATCATGAAGAAGGAAATAAGCATCATGAAGAAGGAAATGATCGTCATGATGAAGGAAATGATCGTCATGTTGATGGAAATAAACATCATGATGAAGGAAATATGCATCATGATGTTGGAAATGAGCATCATGATGAAGGAAACATGCATCATGATAAAGGAAATGAGCCTCATGATAAAGGTAATATGCATCATGAGGAAGGAAATAAGATTCATGACGATGGAAATGTGAATCATGATGAAGGAAATATGCATCATAATGAAGAAAATGAGCATCATAATGAAGGAAATGTTCATTAAGATGACGGAAATGAGCATGGTGATAAAGGAAATATGCATCATGATTTAGGAAATGAGCATCATTATGAATGAAATATGCATCATGATTAATGAATTGAGCATCATAATTAAGGAAGCAATCATTAAGATGATGGAAATGACCATCATGACGAAGGACATGATTATTAAGATGATGGAAATGAACATCATTATGAAGGAAATATGCATAATGATAAAGAAAATGAGCATCATAATGAAGGAAATGACCATAATGATGTAGGAAATGATCAACGTGATGAAGCAAATATGCATCATGATGAAGGAAATTAGCATCATGATATAAGAAATGAGGACCATGATGTAGGAAATGAGCATCATGATGTAGGAAATACGCATCATGATGATGGAAATGAGCATTATGATGAAGAATTGCATCATGATGAAGTCATTTAGCATCAAGACGAAGGAAATATGTATCATGATGTAGGAAGAGCATCATGATTAGTGAAATGAGTACCATGACGAAGGAAATGAGCATCATGATGAAGGAAATATTCATAATGATGTAGGAAAGAGCATCATGTTGAAAGAAATATGTATAATGATGAAGGAAATGTGCATCATGATGAAGAAAATATGCATCATGATGAAATAAATGAGCATCATGATGAAGAAAATGAGCATCATGATTACGGAAATAAACATCATAGAGAAGGAAATAATCATTATGAAGAAGGAAATGATCGTCATGATGAAAGAAATGATCTTCATGTTGATGGAAATAATCATTATGTTGATGGAAATGAACATCATGATGAAGAAAATATGCATCATGATGTAGGAAATGAGCATCATGTTGAAGGAAATATGCATCATGATGAATGAAATGAGCATATGAAGTAGGATATTAGCATCATGATGAAGGAAATGTGCATCATAATGAAGGAAATGAGCATCACGATGATGGAAATGAGCATCATGATGAAGGAAATATTCATTAAGATGATGGAAATGAGCATTGAGATGAAGGAAATATGCATAATGATTTAGGAAATATGCATCATGATTTAGAAAATGAGCATCATGATTAATGAAATGAGCATCATGATGAAGGAAATGATTGTTAAGATGATGGAAATGAACATCATTATGATGTAAATATGCATCATGATGAAGGAAATGAGCATCATGATGATGGAAATAACCATAATGATGTAGGAAATGATCAACATGATGAAGTAAATATGCATCATGAGGAAGGAAATTAGGATCATGATGTTGTAAATAAGCATCATGACGTAGGAAATACGCATCATGATGATGGAAATGTTCATCATGATGAAGAATTGCATCATGATGAAGTCATTCAGCATCAAGAAGAAGGAAATATCCATCATGATGTAGAAAGAATGTATTGATGAAGGAAATATGTATCATAATGAAAGAAATGAGCATCATGATAAAGGAAATATGCATCATGATGTTGGAAAGAGCATCATTTTTAAAGAAATATTCATCATGATGAAGGAAATGAGCATCATGACGAAGGAAATATGCATCATGATGAAAAAATGGGCATCATGATGAAGGAAATGGGCATCATGATGATGGAAATAAACATCATGAAGAAGGAAATAAGCATCATGAAGAAGGAAATGATCGTCATGATGAAGGAAATGATCGTCATGTTGATGGAAATAAACATCATGATGAAGGAAATATGCATCATGATGTTGGAAATGAGCATCATGATGAAGGAAACATGCATCATGATAAAGGAAATGAGCATCATGATAAAGGTAATATGCATCATGAGGAAGGAAATAAGATTCATGACGATGGAAATGTGAATCATGATGAAGGAAATATGCATCATAATGAAGAAAATGAGCATCATAATGAAGGAAATGTTCATTAAGATGACGGAAATGAGCATGGTGATAAAGGAAATATGCATCATGATTTAGGAAATGAGCATCATTATGAATGAAATATGCATCATGATTAATGAATTGAGCATCATAATTAAGGAAGCAATCATTAAGATGATGGAAATGACCATCATGATGAAGGACATGATTATTAAGATGATGGAAATGAACATCATTATGAAGGAAATATGCATAATGATAAAGAAAATGAGCATCATAATGAAGGAAATGACCATAATGATGTAGGAAATGATCAACGTGATGAAGCAAATATGCATCATGATGAAGGAAATTAGCATCATGATATAAGAAATGAGGACCATGATGTAGGAAATGAGCATCATGATGTAGGAAATACGCATCATGATGATGGAAATGAGCATTATGATGAAGAATTGCATCATGATGAAGTCATTTAGCATCAAGACGAAGGAAATATGTATCATGATGTAGGAAGAGCATAATGATGAAGGAAATATGCATCATAATGATGGAAATGAACATCATGATTAGTGAAATGAGTACCATGACGAAGGAAATAAGCATCATGATGAAGGAAATATTCATAATGATGTAGGAAAGAGCATCATGTTGAAAGAAATATGCATAATGATGAAGGAAATGTACATCATGATGAAGGAAATGTACATCATGATGAAATAAATGAGCATCATGATGAAGAAAATGAGCATCATGATTACGGAAATAAACATCATAGAGAAGGAAATAATCATCATGAAGAAGGAAATGATCGTCATGATGAAAGAAATGATCTTCATGTTGATGGAAATAATCATTATGTTGATGGAAATGAACATCATGATGAAGAAAATATACATCATGATGTAGGAAATGAGGATCATGTTGAAGGAAATATGCATCATGATGAATGAAATGAGCATATGAAGTAGGAAATTAGCATCATGATGAAGGAAATGTTCATCATGATGAAGGAAATGAGCATCACGATGATGGAAATGAGCATCATGATGAAGGAAATATTCATTAAGATGATGGAAATGATCATTGAGATGAAGGAAATATGCATAATGATTTAGGAAATATGCATCATGATTTAGGAAATGAGCATCATGATTAATGAAATGAGCATCATGATGAAAGAAATGATTATTAAGATGATGGAAATGAACATCATTATGATGTAAATATGCATCATGATGAAGGAAATGAGCATCATGATGATGGAAATAACCATAATGATGTAGGAAATGATCAACATGATGAAGTAAATATGCATCATGAGGAAGGAAATTAGGATCATGATGTTGTAAATGAGCATCATGACATAGGAAATACGCATCATGATGATGGAAATATGCATCATGATGAAGAATTGCATCATGATGAAGTCATTCAGCATCAAGAAGAAGGAAATATCCATCATAATGTAGAAAGAATGTATTGATGAAGGAAATATGTATCATAATGAAAGAAATGAGCATCATGATGAAGGAAATATTCATCATGATGTAGGAAAGAGAATCATGTTGAAAGGAATATGCATCATGATGAAGGAAATGTGCATCATGATGAAGAAAATATGTATCATGATAAAATAAATGAGCATTATGATGAAGGAAAAGAGCATCATGATGATGGAAATATACATCATGAAGAAGGAAATAAACATCATGAAGAAAGAAATGATCGTCATGATGAAAAAAATGATCATCATGTTGACAGAAATAATCATCATGGTGATGGAAATGCACATCATGATGAACAAAATATGCATCATGATGTAGGAAATGAGCATCATGTTGAAGGAAATATGCATCATGATGAATAAAATGAGCATGTGATGTAGGAAATTAGCATCATGATTATGGAAATATGCATTATGATGAAGGAAATGAGCATCACGATAATGGAAATGAGCATCATGATGAAGGAAATGTTCATTAAGATGATGGAAATGAGCATCGAGCTGAAGGAAATATGCATCATGATTTAGGAAATGAGCATCATGATGAAGGAAATATGCATCATGATTAATGAAATAAGCATCATGATGAAGGACATAATTATTCAGATGATGGATATGAACATCATTATAATGGAAATATGCATCATGATGATGGAAATAACCATAATGATGTAGGAAATGATCAACGTGATGAATTAAATATGCATCATGATGAAGGAAATTAGGATCATGATGTTAGAAATGAGCCTCATGACGTTGGAAATACGCATCATGATGATGGAAATGATCATCATGATGAAGTCATTCAGCATCGAGAAGAAGGAAATATCCATCAAGATGTCAGAAGAGTGTCATGATGAAAGAAATATGCATCATAATGAAGAAAATGAGTATCATGATGACGAAAACACTACAACAAAATTGTGAATAGATATTAGTAAATAGATATCGATTATTTGTGAAACTGATATCTATAGATACAGTAACCGATATCTATTATGTCAACAATATCTTAATAGATATCAGTTATTACCTACTGATATCTTTTAATGATCTCTATACCTGTAATAGACATCGGTTGCATCAACCTATATCTTTAAGTATATATATATATATATATATATATATATATATATATATATATATATATATATGTATATATATATTGTGTGATTTATTATAAAAAATCATTATGTAATGTATGAAATTGTCATTTTCAACATACAACCATCTGTTGGAAATTGGAATCGATCCCAAAATTCCCAAATTCCTTCCAAAATCGTTCAACTCTACCACCACCAACGAGAAACCCTTGCGCCGCCAGTACTGCCACGACACCACTTGCTCGCGCCGCCCACGCTCCTCCTCTACTTCTCCCTAGATGTGCGTATCCATGGCTGTCATCCTCTCATCGTCTTTCCCCTTCGCCCACGACGATGATCGCACTCCACCGCTACCCTCGACCTCCCCTCTGCCTCCCGCTGCCCTGCTTGTCACCTAAAGAGATCGTCGCTCTGATCAACATGTACAAGAACAAGTGTTACTCCCTCTGCTGTGGCAACTTCCGCACCAATAACTGGATGGATAGAAGCCTTGAAAGAGGTATCACGCCGAGATCCAGCACGTCGCCGCCCATGGCGGACACCTCCGCTTCACCTCAACTTCAGGTAATTACATTTTCTTGCTCTATTATATGGACTGCTCCTTGAAATTGTGTGGCAAATCTCTATATTAAGTGGCGTTCTGATGGGCTTTCTGGCAAACTATGAATTAAGTCTTGTTTGTTTGCTTTCTTTAAATTCCTGAGTGCTGCTGTCCAATATTTTGGAAGGAAAATTTTCTTTTATTGTTTCTTTTATAATGGGTTTTGGAAGGTGGAGTAAACAAGATGTTGTTTGGTTGACACCCTTGTTCCTTCAATAGAAAGAGAGCTAAAAAACTGATATGAGGGATTGTTAGTGATTTTTCTGTTCTGTTTGATGTAATTTTATATTAAATCTTGTCCCTTTATCTATGGGTTTCATTTGATGGTTTGTTTCTTTACATTTGTGTCGTGTTCCCAATTGTAAGCCCTTAATTAAGATACTTCAGAGCTTGTCCATTTGGCACTGCTTACTTATCTTATCTATTGGGATTAATTTTGTTTTGTTGACATGTTGAAAAGTATTTACTCCATTCATTGCACTTGCTGCAGAAAAGTTCCAGCAAAAGCATCATGAAATGACTTGGTGAAATGGAAGGTTGCAGTTCATCTTCAAGAAAGCTTCAGTTTAATGGAACAACAGTCTATTATTTTGTTAGTTGACTAATTTATCATCATTTACGAATCTTATTCATCTATATTAAGTTGTGTTGCCAATTTTTTAAGTTTATGAAGTTGAGAATGAATTCTGGTTGTGTGAAATTGATTAGCTATAGATGTTACGTTTTACATCTAATCCATATTTTCATCTTATTCGTATATATTACCCTTTGAAAAACATGAGGAATTCCTATCCTTGCAAGCATTAGATTAGATGGATGTTTGTGCTTAGATTAGATGATTGTCTTGGGCGCACTCAATTTTATTTACATTTTTACCAAAGCAGGTTGAAGCTCATATATACTTGTGGAAGTGGAATGCAAGAATTGTAACTTTTGATGTGGATGGGACTATTACCAAGTAAGCCTATTTTTTCTTATTGCTGATTTTGACTCTCTCTCTCTCTCTCTCTCTATCTCTCTCTAAGAGATAGATTCCAAAGTGGTGTAGTATCATGAATTTAGTGAAAGTATGAGCTTGAGTCACCACGGAAGTTGCCAAATTTTGGTACTGAACTAATGATATTCTCAAAAATATGCTATTGCTAACTGTAATTCACCAAACATTATAATGACTTCCAGTTTATGCACATGTTTGTTAAGTAGATCAGAAATACTAAAGCAAAGAGAGAGCCTGTTTACAAATCTTACTACATTTTTTATCTTCAGTCTACTCTTGATTCTTTATTGCTTGTTTCTTGGTCTGATGTTCTTGGTCAGTTTATACCTTTGGTTGGAAAAGACAGGACACATTCTGAAATTGCTCATCTTTTATCTGCAATAAAGGTAGTCTCTTCACATGTTTTTTTTTCTTTCCAATGCATCATTATATGTTGTATAGTACTGGATGTTATGGTTCTTGTTTGAGATAGAATAGTGGATATCCAGTCCTGAAATTCTTAACTGACTTAAGAGCATGTGTGGATTCTTATTTTTCTGAAAAGTCGTCTGGTGACTCTAGCCCGAGATATTTTATGTTGGCAAGATTTTATTAATAATATATAAAGTTTGGAATACAAAAAGAGTCTGATAAGTAGGCTGTTTTTGGAAGAGCAGTAAAAGAATTTCAGAAAAATCCACAGCTTAGGGACTTGAATTTGAATGTAAAATTTTGGAAAAATCCACTGCTTTAAGAGAATAGTTTTCCATTGTTTTTATTAAAGTTGCTTCTTGGTTTGCCCTAAACTACTTGATGCAAGTATGCATAGAAATGCTCATTTCTGTTTCCTTTCAAATGAGCAATAAGAACAAGGCTTGTAAATTGAGTGCATTTATGTTATTGATACATGTAAAAGACATGACTACTATTGTGTCACTATCTGTCTAGCAGTACGCTGCCACACATAATTGTACATGCCAGACGTACCCTACCTAAACCATTCCCTTATTATGTTACAAACTGACTTCATAATGCACTTGTCTATTTATTCATTGTATCATCAATTCTCCACAATATTATATCACCTATAATTTAACTTGGTGTTGCACCTAAATAATTTTAGTTATTCATACAAATGGAACAACCCACTTGTTCATGTGGCCAGCATCTAATTACCTATTCTATTAATATTTGATTAATTAAATTTTTTTTTGTCCACTATTATCTAGTCAGCTATTAAATTGCACTGCTATTGAAATTATCTTTGCACTGTTATTGAAATTATCTTGTCTCTTCGTTCATTGTGTGTTCGTTCATTGGCTTTGCACTATTATTGAAATTATCTTGATTCTTAAAGTTTTATATAAATTTTGAAGCTGAGTTAGAGGGATGTGCAGGTCTACTTGTGAGACCTCCTTGTACTCCTTTCCCTGTTGCATTCGGGGCAATTTATAAAGCTATCTCAATTTAAAAATCATTTTCTAATAATGAAGTTGCTATAAAAATTAGTACTTGAAATAGAGCAGGGCGAATTAAGATAGCTTTTTGGATCTCTGTGCAAAGCCAAATTTTTTAATTATCTTTTCACATGGTACTTAATTTTCCTACCTCAAATTTATGATTATTCTTAATTTTCCTACCTCAAAATTATGATTATTTTGATAATTTATGTCTAGTGTTTACATATGAATTACAAATTTTAGATAGCTTTTGGAAGTGATATAATAATTCATTCACAAAGGCTTATCTGCAATTTTATGTCCTCATATTTAGAAATTAAAACATTTCGCTCTTAAGAGTCTCATAAAGACTTACAAAAATATCTTCTTATAATTAACTAGTATGTGTTGTCATCATCAAGTTAAAACATCTTACTAATCACTTGAGTTATTTAGGTAGCTGAATTTTAGGCTTGAACAAGCATACTGCATACGCCTTGATGTAAATGACAAGAATAATTGATACTATAAAATGTGTAGTGAAATGTTGGGAGTTACATTTGAACTTTAATATCAGTCTCATTAGTCAATTTGGTTAATTTCATGTGAGCTATAAAATTAGTACACTAGGAAATGTGTTTTCGAAAGACTTTTAATCCATCAGTCTGACAATTACATTTCGTGATATGTTGTTGTGTACATTTTCAGATGCATACCTTTTAGTCATGGCATCAGTGTTGGTGCTTGGATCGTTTGGTTAACGTGACCCGTTAGAATATCATGCATTTCTATCACAGCGGAAGTAATAAATTATAGAAACGATTACCGTTCACAGGTATGTTGATGAAGATTGATTCTCGTAGGCAGTCTGCGCAGTCCCACGAGAATAGCCATAACTTCCTCATCTGTTATCGGAATTGAGTGATCTTTACGTTCAGACGATCCTCTCTTCGACGGATTTCCGTCAGTATATTGATCATCAAATTCTGAGCACTGTACAAATTTATACAAATTTCGCAAGGTCGCGGACAGCAGCAGCAAACTACCTTCTGATCTTCTGTTGTATGTCCCAAGTCCGATCTCGACGTCGTGTGGGCGACGATCTACGAGACCTCCTCAATCTGCTCTCAACCCTCATCACACGTGAATAATCAATTAGATTAGGGTTCCAGATAAGCTGAGGTGACTTATATACATGGGCTACAGCAGGGACCAGGAGGAGAAATTGGGTTGGGCCTCCATTGGGCTTAAGTATCCAAGCTTAGCCCAAAGCTTATACTTAAGTCCAATAATAATAATATATTCCACTAAAATATTATTATTGCACTACCGTACCAATCCCAAAATTACGTTTTGGGCTCCTTCTTATTATGAGTCCATTAGTCTCCCCATGTTTAAGATATACAATGTCCATTAATTAATTAAGTTACTGACAACCCAATTAATTAATATCTCATCCAAGAGTAGTACCACTCAACCTTATTATCATGCCGGAATAAATTCCACCTGCAGGGTTTACATGATAATCCTTATGAGCTCCTCAATGGGACATCATCAACCTATGACGGACACGGATTCCTTCTACAATCAACAGCACACCATTGAGACAGCACTACTTCCCAACTCATCGAGTTTGTTGATTTAATTACATGTAAATCTCACCCATTGATGAATCAAAGAAATACATACTGCCCTACGTGTCGAGGTTATTGTATAGGGATTAAGAGCACAAACTTCCATAATAACTGAGATCAAGTTCTCCTATAAGTCAGTATAAGTCGAACAATATCAAGCGGTCCTGCTCAATACACACAAGTGCACTAATGTGATTCTATAGCCAAGACAAGCTAATACCAAACCACACTACAACCATCCCGATAGAGAGTCCCCGTCTATCTCGGTTGTGAGCATCAGTTTATACTTTATAAGGAAACCGATAATATGATCTTCCGCGTGTTGTCGCACAACATATTATCTACAGTATAAAGTAAGTGGACTATTACATCGAACATATAAATAAATTATAAGATGCAATCATTTGATCATATGATTCTCATTTCAAATTAATTGTTACAATATTGTTCATACAAAAAGCTAGACTTTTAGTATACAATCCAACAATCTTCCACTTATACTAAAAGACTATGCTGTCATGTCTTCTGCCATACATCTGATTTCCACTCCCACTACACGACCATCAAAAGCTATCGCCTTAAGGTCCTTGTAAAGGGATTTACTAGGTCATCATCCGATGCAATCTAGGTGACAACAACCTTCCCCTCATCATACAATTTCTCTTAATAGGTGGTACTTCCACTCCATGTGTTTAATTGCCTTATGGGCTCGTGATTCCTTCAAGTTTGCAACTGCACCAATATCATCAATATAAATTGTGATATCCTTGGGCAAACTTAGAAACACTTCGAAGTCCATCTTGAAGTTTCTAGAGTCATACAGATACTTTGGCTGCCTCATAGGCTCCAATTTATCATCTTTCCATGATGGAGTCCGGAGTCTGAAATATATTTCTATATAACACTCCTCCACATTATGACTCAACTTCCTAAAATTAAACGCATAACCTTTGAGGTAGATTTACTGTCGTCCCTATCTGATTTGAAAAATCTGAATCTATGTAACCCATAAGAATCAGTGAATCTGTTCGGTAAGCCCACATATAGTTTCTAGTCCTTTTCAGGTACATAAGTATATGTCTTACCACAGTTCATCATTCTTGTTCCGGGTTACGTTGATCCCCACTGTTCATGCCATCGGCAAAACAGATATCCAATCTCGTGCATAGCATTCCTTAGATTAAGCTTCCTCATTTGCTGAAGCATAAGGAACCGCTTTCATCTTCTTTATCTACTTTTGTGTCACAAGACATATTCACTTAGATAAATTCACATGCTAAACGAGTAAGGATCGTATCATTATATGAAACTTGAGATAAGCATAACATCCTTTCTTGTGATCCGTATTACCGTGATCAAAAGGATATTTTTGCTCTTCTTAAGTCCTTCATCTCATACCGCTTTATCAACCATACCCATACGCCCGACAATACTCTTTCATTGTCTCCAATGAGCAAGATACTATCTACGTATAGTACAAGAAATACCACCACGTTTCCATCACTCTTTTCAATACACAAGACCCATCCGATCATTGATTAGATCCATGTCACTGGATTACCTCATCAAAATGGATGTTTCATGATCTTGAAGCTTGTTTTAGTCCATTAATGGACACTTTTAAGCTCACTATCACAATGCTCTTAGCTCTTTGCAATGAATCACTCTGGTTGCTTCACATAGATGTTTCCCTTAAGACTTCCAATCAGGAAAGTTATCTCGACATCTATTTGCTATCCCTCATATTTCATATGAGTAGCAACAAATAAAAGAGTCCGGATCAACTTAGGCATAGCTACCGGTGAACAGGTTTTCTAATAATTGAACCCTTTCTTTCTGAGTATACTTTTTCGCAACAAGCTTGCTTCCAAGATTTTCACCTTATTCTATGATCCTCTTTTATTCTTGCATGCCCGCTTCCAATGGCTTTTACGCCATTTAGCGGTTCTACAAGCATCCAGACCTAATTTAAAATCCATCGATTCTATTTTAATATTCATTACACTTACTAAGATTCTGCATTTTAATTTTGTAGAGCAACATCGTATCCCTGGGATAATACCATGTTTACTAAGGATCAAGTCTTACGACTTTCCCAAAACATGTATCTCACGGGTTGTCGAATAATACTCCCACTGCGACAAGGCACTACATGTAATTGTGTATCAGACGTGACACGCATTGCAGTTTACCTTGTGGTATATCCTCTTGTACACTTGGTACTTATACTTTGTGTTTTCTTCTCACTACCTTTAGAACAACTCATACATGGGTTTGTGATTTATTGCATAGTCCCTTTCCAAAAATCTAGTGTTTGTGTTAACAATCACCCTTCGATCTTTCAGACTAAATAAATCACCTTCATTTTTATAGCATATCCCACAAACAGACAAACATTCAAATGAATTACTGTTTCTAGGGCTTATCCATAAAATGAATTAAGTAATTCCAAATAATTCATCATCTATCTAATCATTACCATAAGAGTCTTATTCCTTCTATCCACCACACCATTCAGCTGGGGCATGCCCGGTGCAGACCACTTGAGATTTAATCTCAACCTCTGATTAATAGTTTCTAATTATCCTAAGAGGTACTCGTAATGACGATTAAATCGTCATTACTTGATATATTTTCCATGATGCTTTACTGTACCAATCTTGTAATTCTTGAATAAATCAAAGAATTTAGACATGCAGTGCATCAAATAAATATATCGGTATCTAGAATAATCTTCGATTATTCATAACCACCTCTCGCCTAGATAATATTAGGCCCGCTTGAATCAGAATGAACCAATTCCAACATATATATCTTTGGCTCTACACCCCTTTACCTTGAAAAGGTAATTAATCATTTTTACTTCCAAGTAAGGCTCGCAAGTCCGATAGTTTCCACTTCAGATAAACCTTACGGTCCATCTGCTATCAACTTTTGAGTCCTACTCCAGTAAAATGATCTAGTCTTAGACGCCAAATGCATGTTTAGTTCATCTCCGAAGGTTACTTTCTCTTACTAAGATCAGAAGATGCATTATTAATTACTATTTGTTGCATCTGTGGAATATACATGATTTAAGAGTATACAAATTGTCCATCAATGTACCATAACAGATTACAACTCTATCCTTCATTATAATGACCATGTCATTTAAATGAAATGGAGTATCCATCTATTAATGCATAGAAACCGAAATCAAATTCTTTCTATGAAAACACAAGTAAAAACAATTTTACAAAATCAAATGTTTATTCATATCGTAAGCTAAATAAACAACTCCCACTGCAATAGCCACTAGTCTTGTAGTTTTACCCATGTCATAACAATCTTATCCTCACTTAGTAATGAACATTCAGTGATTCCAGTATCTACACACTTCGTGTCAGTAGATGCCATCACTAATCATGTTTAAACAACTAGTAAGTAAGATTCTATCCTTGTTCACTCCTTTTATGAAATTGAATTTCCTTTAACACATGTTTTGTCAGAAGTTTCCCACCATATACAACCTCTTGTAATTCATGAGAAACTTACTCAAAACATCTAGGCAATTATGAAGAATAAAATTGACTTAGGTTTCCCCTTCAACTTCTATTCCATGTATTTCCAATTCATTCATCAAATTCAATCATGACCTACCGCCTTTTAAATTACTCAAGTATCCGAAGAGTTACATGAGACCATCATATTTCTATGAACCTCTCATCTCTTCACTAGAGACTTTAATAGGCATCATGAGACGTCCTTTTTGAGAACACACATGTATTTTCTTAAGCAGTAAAATTCAAAACCAAGATTCTTTTCTAATCATCTAATTTGGACAAGTAAATATAATTTCTTTTAGTTAATAATAAGTGAGATAAAACCATTTGAAAAATCAGAGAATCACAAATAAATATACCAATCAAATCTTCGAATTTTATCCTTTTATATTGATTCCCTCAAAATAATATAAAATAAAATTCACCGACATCTCAAGCACCGTGAGTCTGCAAGCCACGTTAGTGTGGACGTTTACAAACCCGAACATTTATAAGAGAATGTTTTACCCATTAATTTCATTTGTCAACCTAACTTTATGACAAAATAATTAATAGTCGGTTCCTCTTTAGCCATGCAAATAATAGCAGTGACTCCGTTGGGGAGGATACTAATTATTTACATCTAAGTGTGCACCATTATTTGATTCCAAGTCCGCTGCCCAAGCTTATGTGCCTTACTGTTGGAGAAGTACACACGCGCTCAGATAACTTTCTACAACCATCAATTATATAAGTTTGTACTAGTGAACCGCATATAAGCTCATCCGTTAGGGAGGAAGGCACTATAGCCAACGCGCAAGTCCATATGCATCACATTACAAACAATAATTATTTAAAGAAGTTTGTACCAGTGATCCGTGAATAAACTCATCCGTTAGGGAGGAAGGCTCTATTGCCAACACGCAAGTTTACTCACATCACTTATAAACCAATAATGGAGGCCGTGGGAATTTTTTACCAATCCCCTCTCCCACTTAGTTATTCAACACCGAGGGTTTTTACATGCATATAATATTTAAAAATAAAATACACAACCTAGCATGCTCATACTTCCAAATATATAACAATAATTGACCAATAAAACAATTATAGCAGTTATATATATGGAAATAAATTGCCAAAAATAAGTTGACTTGATCAACACTCCAACATACATACATATAATATACCAAATATAATACGAAATCTAGCATGCTTCTATTTAAGGCAATAAATCATAGAGAATCATGCATACATATATAACAATAATTAATTAATAAATCAATTATAACAGTTATATAACAGCGAATTCGATTGTTCGCCACCAATCACGAATGCGGACAACTGCGATGGGGATCGACCTCCCAGCAGCCTGCTCCACCACTCTGGCACCCTGCCCAATCATATTGTGAAGACTCACGCGGAACCTGATGCAGACCAGTCGAACTTGATGCAAATCCGCTCAAACCTGGTGCAGAGTCGATCAAACCTAATGCAGACCAATCGAACCTGATGTGAATCCGCTCGAACCTGGTGCAGCATTGATCGAACCTGATGCAGACCAATCAAACCTGATGCAGACCCGCTCGAACCTGGTGCAGCATCGATCGAACCTGATGCAGACCAATCGAACCTGATGCAAATCCGCTCGAACCTGGTGCAGCATCGATCGAACCTGATGCAGACTAATCGAACCTGATGCAAATCCGCTCGAACCTGATGCAACATCGATCGAACCTGATACAGACCAATCGAACCTGATGCAGACCCGCTCGAACCTGGTGCAGTATCGATCGAACCTGATGCAGACCAATCGAACCTGATGCAAATTCGTTCGAATCTGGTGCAGCATCGATCGAACCTGATGCAGACCAATCGAACCTGATGCAAATCCATTCGAACTTGGTGCAGCATCGATCGAGCTTGATACAAACCAATCGAACCTGATGCAAATTTTCTCGAACTGTCGCTCGTCCAAGGGCCTACTTGCACGGAACCAAGTTCAGCCCAACGCGCAACATCAAACTACACCAACTGTCGTTCAGGGTTCGCAACTTTAAGAACCGGGAAATCCAATCTCCACCGTCCAGAATCTACACCTGTAAGTTTTGAACATGCTGTCCAAATTACAGGTCGATCCAACGGTTAGATTGTGAGAAACAGCTCTTTTCCCTCGACTGCGCAGAACAGAATCGCCCAAAAAACTGCTTCTGTTTTTGGCGTATTCCCGACAATGCAAAGCTTCAAATACAATCTTTACCGTTCAGAATGTACATCCACAAAATCCGAACGTGCTGACCAAAATTCAGCCTGATCCGACGGTTGAAACTCTGGTTATTGCGTCTGCAATATCACTGCGCTGGATTTTCTCTCAATTTCTTCCTTCCATGTGAAATTGATGAACAGTTTTCGTCGAATCTCTCACACACAACCATCAACGAACAGATATGATATAGGGTATATTTCACATAGGGATATTCATGGTTTGCGCAGTAAAACCAAAACCCTAAACATGCGATCCTAATTTCGAAAAATTAACCACATAAACCCTAGTCTAACGTGTCACGCTTCACCACGAAACCGAAGCTCTGATACCAATTATTGGTGCTTGGATCGTTTGGTTAACGTGACCAGTTAGAATATCATGCATTTCTATCACAGCGGAAGCAATAAATCATAGAAACGATTACCGTTCACTGGTATGTTGATGAAGATTGATTCTCGCAGGTATTCTGTGCAGTCCCACGAGAATAGCCATAACTTCCTCGTCTGTTATTGGAATTGAGTGATCTTTGCGTTCAGACGATCCTCTCTTCGACGGCTTTCTGTCAGTATATTGATCATCAAATTTTGAGCACTGTACGAATTTATAAAAATTTCGCAAGGTCACGGACAGCAGCAGCAAACTACCTTCTGATCTTCTGTTGTATGTCCCAAGTCCGATCTCGACGTCGTGTGGGCAACGATCTAAGAGACCTCCTCAATCTGCTCTCAACCCTCATCACACGTGAATAATCAATTAGATTAGGGTTCCAGATAAGCTGAGGTGACTTATATACATGGGCTACAGCAGGGACCAGGAGGAGAAATTGGGTTGGGCCTCCATTGGGCTTAAGTATCCAAGCTTAGCCCAAAGCTTATACTTAAGTCCAATAATAATAATATATTCCACTAAAATATTATTATTGCACTACCGTACTAATCCCAAAATTACGTTTTGGGCTCCTTCTTATTATGAGTCCATTAGTCTCCCCATGTTTAAGATATACAATGTCCATTAATTAATTAAGTTACTGACAACCCAATTAATTAATATCTCATCCAAGAGTAGTACCACTCAACCTTATTATCATGCCGGAATAAATTCCACCTGCAGGGTTTACATGATAATCCTTATGAGCTCCTCAAGGGGACAATTAACCGACCACCTAATCAACAACCGACTGACCGTACTGTGGAACTCCTACAAGAATGATCTAGAAATAACAAAGGAGGACCTTTGGAAAATAGACGTGATAAAAAGTAATCTCATTAACTGATAAACCTTACTTTATAACTCCTACTCGACTAATCTAGAAATAGCTAAGGGGGACCTTTGGAAATAGACACGACAAAAAGTAATCTCATTATCAAGTTTACAGGGCGATCAGTCGATGATATATGGGTCGGTAGACATTGAATTATTAACTGACCACTATACCAACCAACCGACCAATCCTATTGTAGAACTCTTACCCGACTGATCTAAATATAGTAAACACGAACCTTTGGAAAAATAATAGAACTCCTACTCGATAAATCTAGAACTAGTAAAGAGAGACCATTAAAAAATAGACGGGATAAAAAGTGATCTCATTATCATATTTATAGGGTGATCGGTCGATGATATGTGGGTCGGTAGATATTGGAACTATTAATCGACAACCAGACCAACCAACCGACCAACCCTATTGTAGGATCGCTACTCGACTGATCTAAAAATAGCAGAGGGTGACCTCTGGAAAGTAGACGCGTTAAAAATTGATCTCATTATCAAGTTTACAGGGCGATCGATCGATGATTTGTGGGTCAGTAGACGTTGGAACTATTAACCAATCACCCGACCGACCTTACTGTGGATCTCCAACTCAACTAATCTAGAAATAGCAAAAGAAGATCTTTGGAAAATAGAAACGATAAAAAATAATCTCGTTAACCAACCAACCCTACTTTAGAACTCCTACCCGGATGATCTAGAAATAACAAAGGGGGACATTTGAAAAATAGATTCGATAAAAAGTAATATTGTTAACCGAATAACCCTACTGTAGAACTCATACGCGACTAATCTGGAAATAACAAAGGTGGACCTTTTGAAAATAGATGCTATGTGTCATTATCATGATTTTACAAGGTGATAGGTCGATGTTATGTGTGTCGGTAGATGTTGGAATTATTAACCGACCACCAAACTGACCAACCGACTGACCCTACTTAAGAACTCCTACACACTAATAGAGAAAAAGCAAAGGGAGAACTTTGGAAAATAGACGCGATAAAAAGTAATCTCATTATCAAGATTACAGGGTGATCGGTCGATGATATGTGGGTCGTTAGATATTGGAACTATTGACCAACCACCAGACCAACCAACCGACCAACTCTACTGTGGAAATCCTACCCGACTGATCTAGAAATAATAAAGGGGGACCTTTGGAAAAACTGTAGAACTCCTACCTAACTGATCTAGAAAAGGAGAGGGAGACCTTTGAAAAATATACACAATAAAATATAATCTCATTATCTAGTTTATGAGGCGATCGGTCGATGATATGTGGGTCGGTAGACGTTTGAACTATTAACCGTTCACCTAACCGACCAACCTACCGACCCTACTGTGGAACTTCTACCCGAATGATCTAAAAATAGCAAAGGGGGACCTTTGAAAAATAAACTCGTTAAAAAATAATCTCATTATCAAGTTTACAAGGCTATTGGTCGATGATATGTGGGTCGGTAGACGTTGAAACTATTAACCGACCACTTGACCGACCAATCGACCGACCGTACTATAGAACTCCTACCCGACTGATCTAGAAATAGCAAAGGGGGAACTTTGGGAAATAGACGCGTTAAAATTAATCTCATTATCAAGTTTACAGGGCGATCGGTCGATGATATGTGGGTCGGTAGATGTTGCAACTATTAACCGACCACCTGATCGACCCTACTGTGGAACTCCTACCTGAAGGATTTTGAAATAGCAAATGGAGACCTTTGGAAAATAGACGCGATAAAAAGTAATCTCATTAATCGACTAACCCTATTGTAAAACTCTGACCCGACAGATCTAGAAATAGCAAAAGGAGCCTTTGGAAAATAGACGCGACAAAAAGTAATCTCATTATCTAGTTTTCTGGGGATCAGTCGATGATATGTGGGTCGTTAGACATTGGAATTATTAACCGACCACTAGACCGACCAACCAACCAACCCTACTGGAGAACTCCTACCTGACTGATACAAAAATAGCAAAGGGGAACCTTTGGAAAATAGACGCGTTAAAAGTTAATCTCATTATCAAGATTTTATAGGGCGATCGGTCGATATTTTGTTTTTTAGTTGACATTGCCAAACTGACCAACTGACCGACCCTACTTAAGAACTCCTATCCGACTGATCGAGAAAAGCAAAGGGGAACCTTTGGAAAATAGACACGATAAAAAGTAATCTAATTATCAAGTTTACAGGGTGATCGATAGATGATATGTGGGTCGGTAGACATTGGAACTATTATCTGACCACCAAATCAACCCTACTGTGGAACTCCTACCCGACTGATCTAGAAATTGCAAAGGGGGACCATTGGAAAAACTATAGAACTCTACATGACTAATCTAGAAATAGCAAAAAGAGACCTTTGAAAAATAGATGCGATAAAATATAAACTCATTATCAAGTTTATGGGGCAATCGGTTGATGATATGTGGGTGGGTAGATATTGGAACTATTAACCGACCACCAGACCGACCAACCGACCAACCCTACTTTAGAATTGCTACCCGAGTGATATGGAAATAGCAGAGTGAGACCTTTGGAAAGTAGACGTGTAAAAATTAATCTCATTATCAAGTTTACAAGGTGATCACTCGATGAATATGTGGGTCGGTAGACGTTGGAACTATTAACCAACCAACCGAATGACCCTTCTGTGGAACTCCTATCCAACTGATCTAGAAATAGCAAATGGGGACCTTCGGAAAATAGTCGCGATAAAAACTAATCTCGTTAATCGACCAACCCTACTGTAGAACTCCTACCCGACTGATCTAGAAATAGCAAATGGGGAACTTTAGAAAATAGATGCGATAAAAAGTAATCTCATTATCAAGTTTATAGGGCGATCAATCGATGATATGTGGATCGGTTGACATTGGAACTATTCATCGACCACCAGATGATGGAAATGAGCATCATTATAAAGGAGAGCATCATGATGATAGAAATAAGCATCATGATGAAGGAAATATGCATCATGATAAAGGAAATTTGTATCACGATGAAGAAAACGATTATCAAGATGATGAATATGAGCATCATGATGAAGAAAATATGCATTATAATTTAGGAAATGAGCATCATGATGAAGGAAATATGCATCATGATGTAGGAAAGAGCTTCATGATTAAAGAAATATGCATCATAATGAAGGAAATTAGCATCATGATGAAGGAGATATGAATCATGGTGAATGAAATGAGCATCGTGATGTAGGAAATTATAATCATGATGAAGGAAACATGCATCATGATGAAGGAAATGAGCCTCATGATGAAGGAAATATGCATCATGATGAAGTTCAACATTTGAAGAGAGATTGGAGATTCCACCAATGGTTTGCACCAAAACACATAGATCACACACCATTCTCTCCATTTCACACCATCATCTTCATCCATTCACCATACATTCCATCTATCATCATCCCACCATCAAAACCTTCATCCAATTGAGGAAAAGAAGCAAGGAAGAAAGGAGAATTACAAGGGGAAGAAGTAGATCACCATTGGAGACTCGAAGGGAGTTTTCATCCAACTTTTGTATTGAAACCTTATTGTTTCATCATTTTTGTAAGGATCTTAATGTCTATGTTGATTTCCTTTTGAATATGGTAGGCTAATCTCCCTTGTGAGATTAGAAACATAAGAGTTGTTGGATAATTTTAGGATTTGTGTATTTAAATTCATATGTTAATTGGGTTAATTGATTTTCTATCATTGATGCTTTAGATCTTGATGTTTATGATGATTTGTGTGGTTTTAAACATGTGATTAGATTGAGAAGTCAATTGCATATTTAAGATAATTAATTGAATCATCTTGTCATACACATCATGTTCGTTATAGATCTTAAAGGGATAGAGTTGTCCTTCAGGATTTAAACCCTTTGATAGGACATCCGATTGGTTTGATCGAGAGGTTGATTAATCGTGTGAAGGGACTCTTATTTAAGCTTAGTACCTTATTGGAATTGTTTGAGTAAGAACCAATCCGTTGAGCTATGTTGGAATTCTTAAATGAATCGATATCATATTCATCTCGAGAGGGAGTCTAAGTGAACTTAGTGTTAGCCCTTAGTCTTAAGCCCATGATTCATATGAATTTGATGCATGTATCCAAGGATTTCCACTTGTTAATTGTTGTTAATCTCACTTTTGCTTAATTTGGTAAACCACATACATCATTATGAACGAAATATGCATCCTGATGAAGGAAATGGAACCATGATGCAGGAAATAGGTATCATGATGAAGGAAATATGTATCATGATGAAGAAAATCTGCATCATGATGATAGATTTATATATCATGATGATGGATTGAGCATCAAGATGTAGGAAATGAGCTTCATGATGTAGGAAATGAGCATCATGATGAAGGAAATAAGCATCATGATGAAAGAAATGACCATAAAGATGTTGGAAATATGCATCATGATGTAGGAAATGAGCATCATGATGAAGAAAATACACATCATGATGAAGGAAATAAGAATTATGAAAATAGTAATGAGCATCATGATGAACGAAATATGAGTCATGATAAAGGAAACGATTAATAAGATGTTGGAAATGAGCATCGTGATAAAGGAAATATACGTAATGATGCAGGATATGAGCATCATGATGAAGGAAATATACATCATGATCAGTGAGATGAACATCATGATGAACTAAATGAACATCATGATGTAGGAAATGAGCATCATGTTGAAGAAAATAAGCATTATTATGATTATCATGTTGAAGCAAATATGCATCATAATGAAGGAAATGAGCATAATGATGTAGAAAATAGGCATTATGATGAAGGAAACATGCATAATGATGAAGGATATGAGCATCATGATGATAAATTTATGTATCATGATGATGGAAATGAGCATCATGATGAAGGAAAAGAGAATAATGATGAAGAAAGTATGCATCATGGTAAAGGAAATGAGTACCATGATGAAGGAAGTGAGTACCATGTTGAAGGAAATGAGCATCATGATGAAGGAAATATACATCATGATTAATGAAATGAGCATCATGATGAATTAAATGAACATCATGATGTAGGAAATGAGCATCAAGACGAAGGAAATATGCGTCATGATGAAGGAAATAAGCATCATTATGATGGAAATAATTACCATATTGAAGAAAAAAATGCATCATAATGAAGGAAATGAGCATAATGATACGGGAAATAGGCATCATGATGTAGGAAACATGCATCATGATGAAGGAAATGAACATCATGATGATAAATTTATGTATCATGATGATGGAAATGAGTATCTTGATGAAGGAAAAGAGAATAATGATGAAGAAAGTATGCATCATGATGAAGGAAATGAGTATCATGATGAAGAAAATGAGTACTATGATGAAGGTAATGAGCATCATGATGAAGTAAATATGCACCATGATGAGAAAAGAGCATCATTTTTTAAGAAATATGCATCATGATGAAGGAAATGAGCAACATGATGAAGGGTATATGCATCATGATGAAAGAAATGAGCATCATGATGAAGGAAATGAGCATCATGATGGTGGAAATAAACATCATGAAGATGGAAGCATCATGAAGAAGGAAATGATCGTCATGATGAAGGAAACTTTCATCATGTTGATGGAAATGAACATCATGATGAAGGAAATATGCCTCATGATGTAGGAAATGAGCATCATGATGAAGGAATGCATCATGATTACTACTACAAAACTGTGAATAGATATCAGTGCATAAATATCAGTGATTTATAAAACTGATATTTATGTACTTGCTAACCGATATCTATTATACCATAGATATCTATGATGAAAGGATTATTCTAATAGATATCGGTGAATCTCGTAGTGATATCTTTTGATGACGTTTAAGTAATAAATAGATATCGATATTGTAATCGATATCTTTTTACTGATATTAATTTATTTAATAATATTTTTAATAAATTAATTTTAAAAAAATTAAAAAAAAAAACACATTTTTTATTTTAAAAAATAAATAAATGGTGTGTTGTGAGTTGTAGCCAAGTATTAAATCGATCCATCATAAATCAAACTCCCAAAATCAAATTCACAAACCCTAGTTCATAAACTTCCCAAATTGCCGGCCTCAAATGCAGAACCCCCCTCACTGCTCCCACTGGCGGTCGTGCTCACTCCTTCCTCCTCCCACCAGACCTCCTTCCCCGCTTGCAAACTGCGCCACCCTTTGTTGAGTATGTCAAGAGGGCCTTGATAATCGCTGGGCTTAAACTCGTGCCCACCAGAAAACCCAGGTCATCCACCACCATCTACCATCGGAGTCACGAACCCATTGCTATTATACCGGAGGTTACGAACACCTAGCCGCCTCTCCTCCGAGCGCCTGTTTCCTTGTCGCCAGAAGCCGCGACGTCGCGCTCGCCACCAGATCTGTCGCCGACTCTGCATTGTTGTTCGTTGCTGAACCACCACCACTGCCACCATCTTTTCTTCTCTCTAAAATAATTCTCTTCGTGTAATAGGTATTACGCCCTCCATTTCTGGATGGTGGTGTAATTCGTGATGTATGTGGTAGAGATATTAGGAACTTAACTTGTGTGTTGTTAATTTCTCTTAACTAGTGTCAGTATCGAAGAAGCCAGCTGAGGAAGGAAAGTTAATTTTTCTTACCATAGGTAAATCATTTTTCTTCAAACTGTACAATTTGATTCAAGATATGTTACACTATTCTGAAAGTGGATAGCTCAACCCTTCCTCTACAAATTTTATCACACCACTGGTGTAGCTTGCTCAAATTGAAACTCTGTATTGCAATTCTTAGGGGGCATATCTCTATATGAAACGGCTGCGCCACTTTTAGATATAATGGGAAAGGTGATATCTCATCTAGTCCTTCTTAACTTCTCTTTCACAAGTGTATCTAATTCTTTGTGTACTTGCTCACAGTTTCTAGTCCAGATTTTACCTTGGAGATGTCGGCAATGGAGCTGCAATGAAATTTGTCGTTAACATGATCATGGAAAGGTTCTCTCTACCCATCCTCCTCCTTGTTTAGGTTCACTTTCTTTGCCTCACTCTTAACTTTTAATCAATTGACAGTATGATGACATCATTTACTAAAGGATTGCTTCTTAGTGAGAAAGTAGGTCTGGATCCAACTGTGCTGGTGGAGATATACATCTTTCCAGAACTATGTATCCCATTAGAACAAACATAGTATTGGTTGTCCAAAAATTTTAGTTTTAGGATTTAAAACAAAAATACGTGTTCAAGCTTCTATGAAATGAATTTATGATCAGTCCAAACTGTGGTGTTTTTATGAAAATGATATATTAATAAATATATACAAATTAAATGAAGGGTTCAGTGTCAGTGTTACTGGAAAAATAAAAAATTCTAGAAAAATTCCAGAACCTGTAAGAATACAGAAAAATATCATAAACAAAGAAATTTACCAAATTTCAATTTTACTCCCTGAGCAAACGTCGCCAAATCTGATAGGCTGTCGCCGACCTACCAAAATATAATTTATTTTCGACTCACTCCAATACAAAGTAGAGCAACGAGTACGGGTGGAACCAAGAGAGTATAATAAGAATTGAATTAAATTTAAGTGTTGATAACATAAAAATAAAGTAGGGGTTGTTTTGGTTTGGTGGAAATTTAAAAATAACAATAACAATAATAAATTAACTCAATTTTTAAACAAGAGAGAAAACCCCTAGTTTAGGATGACGATCCCCTCCCGTTTACCGAATCAATAATTACATGAATTAGAAATTTATTCTAGTGTGCAAACTCAAATCCCTGGATTGACGGTACGACCAATCAACCCGAATGTTCTAAAGTTCATCAATTAGGGTACGATAACTAAATTGAACTATTCACGAGTGACCCTATGGCTCGAGCTCAAAAACACATTAAGACTCCAAACATAGAATTACTAGGCTACGGAAACCGACTAGGAATTATACAACCTATATTCTATTACATCTAGAGAGAATTATCTCTATTTGCCACTTAATTCAATCCTCACAACAATTACGGATTGTGGATCATGAAATAGCATTATGCAATTAAATCATTTAATTAGTTGATCATGCTAATTAATTATTAAAGTGCTATAAGGAAAATCAAAGCATGTAATAGAATAAATTTGCACAAAAGATTCAATGAAAAACCCTTAATAATTAATCTAACATTCAACGGGAGGTTCAGGAAATCCTAAACTAGAAAAGAAGATTAGCCCCGCTAACATTCGATGGGTGGTTCACGAAATCCTATACTAGAAAAGGAGATTAACCCCGGATGTTCATAACAAAAACAGAATTAAAAATAATAAAAACCAGGATGGCGGATTGCTCTTGAATCTTCACTTCTGCTTGGGAGAAGAAGACCGCCACTGCCTTCAATTTCCAAGAATTCATATTCTGTTCTCTGTCTGATGCCTCCAAGATTAAATATCTCTCTTCCCATTTAACTTCTTGTCCCCCAAGTAATCCTGCTTGATCTCTTTTCTTATTTTTCTTGATCTCCAAGATCTCTTTGCTGGGTTTTTCCTTCTTGATTGTGACTCCAACAAATTTAGAGGAGCTATGGTCCTACAAATATGTGGCAGATATGCTAGCTAATTTCTTTCCTTATTTGTTCTGAATTTTTGTTTGACTCCATTGATACTGAAGGGTTCAGTGTTAGCTTATCTGGCAGCAACGAATTTCTTCCATAAAACAGCCTATTTCCACATCAATTTATAACATTAAAGCACTAATTTCCAAAAGACAAGATAAGTCAGTTTTAGAACCCAATTAGCACATAAGTCCATCAAATAAACATGAATTTCAACCAAATAATCTTGAAAAAATATTACTTATCAGTAAACATTGGAACTATTAACAGACCACCTGACCGACCAACTGATCGACCATACTGTGGAGCTCCTACCCGACTGATCTAGAAATATCAAAGGGGGACCTATAGAAAATACACGCGATAAAAACTAATCTCATTATCAATTTTACAGGGGGATCGGTCGATAATATGTGGGTCGGTAGATGTTGGAACAATTAACCGACCACCTAATCAACAACCGACTGACCGTACTGTGGAACTCCTACAAGAATGATCTAGAAATAACAAAGGAGGACCTTTGGAAAATAGACGTGATAAAAAGTAATCTCATTAACTGATAAACCTTACTTTATAACTCCTACTCGACTAATCTAGAAATAGCTAAGGGGGACCTTTGGAAATAGACACGACAAAAAGTAATCTCATTATCAAGTTTACAGGGCGATCAGTCGATGATATATGGGTCGGTAGACATTGAATTATTAACTGACCACTATACCAACCAACCGACCAATCCTATTGTAGAACTCTTACCCGACTGATCTAAATATAGTAAACACGAACCTTTGGAAAAATAATAGAACTCCTACTCGATAAATCTGGAACTAGTAAAGAGAGACCATTAAAAAATAGACGCGATAAAAAGTGATCTCATTATCATATTTATAGGGTGATCGGTCGATGATATGTGGGTCGGTAGATATTGGAACTATTAATCGACAACCAGACCAACCAACCCTATTGTAGGATCGCTACTCGACTGATCTAAAAATAGCAGAGGGTGACCTTTGGAAAGTAGACGCGTTAAAAATTGATCTCATTATCAAGTTTACAGGGCGATCGATCGATGATTTGTGGGTCAGTAGACGTTGGAACTATTAACCAATCACCCGACCGACCTTACTGTGGATCTCCAACTCAACTAATCTAGAAATAGCAAAAGAAGATCTTTGGAAAATAGAAACGATAAAAAATAATCTCGTTAACCAACCAACCCTACTTTAGAACTCCTACCCGGATGATCTAGAAATAACAAAGGGGGACATTTGAAAAATAGATTCGATAAAAAGTAATATTGTTAACCGAATAACCCTACTGTAGAACTCATACGCGACTAATCTGGAAATAACAAAGGGGGACCTTTTGAAAATAGATGCTATGTGTCATTATCATGATTTTACAAGGTGATAGGTCGATGTTATGTGTGTCGGTAGATGTTGGAATTATTAACCGACCACCAAACTGACCAACCGACTGACCCTACTTAAGAACTCCTACACACTAATAGAGAAAAAGCAAAGGGAGAACTTTGGAAAATAGACGCGATAAAAAGTAATCTCATTATCAAGATTGCAGGGTGATCGGTCGATGATATGTGGGTCGTTAGATATTGGAACTATTGACCAACCACCAGACCAACCAACCGACCAACTCTACTGTGGAAATCCTACCCGACTGATCTAGAAATAATAAAGGGGGACCTTTGGAAAAACTGTAGAACTCCTACCTAACTGATCTAGAAAAGGAGAGGGAGACCTTTGAAAAATATACACAATAAAATATAATCTCATTATCTAGTTTATGAGGCGATCGGTCGATGATATGTGGGTCGGTAGACGTTTGAACTATTAACCGTTCACCTGACCGACCAACCTACCGACCCTACTGTGGAACTTCTACCCGAATGATCTAAAAATAGCAAAGGGGGACCTTTGAAAAATAAACTCGTTAAAAAATAATCTCAATATCAAGTTTACAAGGCTATTGGTCGATGATATGTGGGTCGGTAGACGTTGAAACTATTAACCGACCACTTGACCGACCAATCGACCGACCGTACTATAGAACTCCTACCCGACTGATCTAGAAATAGCAAAGGGGGAACTTTGGGAAATAGACGCGTTAAAATTAATCTCATTATCAAGTTTACAGGGCGATCGGTCGATGATATGTGGGTCGGTAGATGTTGCAACTATTAACCGACCACCTGATCGACCCTACTGTGGAACTCCTACCTGAAGGATTTTGAAATAGCAAATGGAGACCTTTGGAAAATAGACGCGATAAAAAGTAATCTCATTAATCGACTAACCCTATTGTAAAACTCTGTCCCGACAGATCTAGAAATAGCAAAAGGAGCCTTTGGAAAATAGACGCGACAAAAAGTAATCTCATTATCTAGTTTTCTGGGGATCAGTCGATGATATGTGGGTCGTTAGACATTGGAATTATTAACCGACCACTAGACCGACCAACCAACCAACCCTACTGGAGAACTCCTACCTGACTGATACAAAAATAGCAAAGGGGAACCTTTGGAAAATAGACGCGTTAAAAGTTAATCTCATTATCAAGATTTTATAGGGCGATCGGTCGATATTTTGTTTTTTAGTTGACATTGCCAAACTGACCAACTGACCGACCCTACTTAAGAACTCCTATCCGACTGATCGAGAAAGCAAAGGGGAACCTTTGGAAAATAGACACGATAAAAAGTAATCTAATTATCAAGTTTACAGGGTGATCGATAGATGATATGTGGGTCGGTAGACATTGGAACTATTATCTGACCACCAAATCAACCCTACTGTGGAACTCCTACCCGACTGATCTAGAAATTGCAAAGGGGGACCATTGGAAAAACTATAGAACTCTACATGACTAATCTAGAAATAGCAAAAAGAGACCTTTGAAAAATAGATGCGATAAAATATAAACTCATTATCAAGTTTATGGGGCAATCGGTTGATGATATGTGGGTGGGTAGATATTGGAACTATTAACCGACCACCAGACCGACCAACCGACCAACCCTACTTTAGAATTGCTACCCGAGTGATATGGAAATAGCAGAGTGAGACCTTTGGAAAGTAGACGTGTAAAAATTAATCTTATTATCAAGTTTACAAGGTGATCACTCGATGAATATGTGGGTCGGTAGACGTTGGAACTATTAACCAACCAACCGAACGACCCTTCTGTGGAACTCCTATCCAACTGATCTAGAAATAGCAAATGGGGACCTTCGGAAAATAGTCGCGATAAAAACTAATCTCGTTAATCGACCAACCCTACTGTAGAACTCCTACCCGACTGATCTAGAAATAGCAAATGGGGAACTTTAGAAAATAGATGCGATAAAAAGTAATCTCATTATCAAGTTTATAGGGCGATCAATCGATGATATGTGGATCGGTTGACATTGGAACTATTCATCGACCACCAGATGATGGAAATGAGCATCATTATAAAGGAGAGCATCATGATGATAGAAATAAGCATCATGATGAAGGAAATATGCATCATGATAAAGGAAATTTGTATCACGATGAAGAAAACGATTATCAAGATGATGAATATGAGCGTCATGATGAAGAAAATATGCATTATAATTTAGGAAATGAGCATCATGATGAAGGAAATATGCATCATGATGTAGGAAAGAGCTTCATGATTAAAGAAATATGCATCATAATGAAGGAAATTAGCATCATGATGAAGGAGATATGAATCATGGTGAATGAAATGAGCATCGTGATGTAGGAAATTAGAATCATGATGAAGGAAACATGCATCATGATGAAGGAAATGAGCCTCATGATGAAGGAAATATGCATCATGATGAAGTTCAACATTTGAAGAGAGATTGGAGATTCCACCAATGGTTTGCACCAAAACACATAGATCACACACCATTCTCTCCATTTCACACCATCATCTTCATCCATTCACCATACATTCCATCTATCATCATCCCACCATCAAAACCTTCATCCAATTGAGGAAAAGAAGCAAGGAAGAAAGGAGAATTACAAGGGGAAGAAGTAGATCACCATTGGAGACATCGAAGGGAGTTTTCATCCAACTTTTGTATAGAAACCTTATTGTTTCATCATTTTTGTAAGGATCTTAATGTCTATGTTGATTTCCTTTTGAATATGGTAGGCTAATCTCCCTTGTGAGATTAGAAACATAAGAGTTGTTGGATAATTTTAGGATTTGTGTATTTAAATTCATATGTTAATTGGGTTAATTGATTTTCTATCATTGATGCTTTAGATCTTGATGTTTATGATGATTTGTGTGGTTTTAAACATGTGATTAGATTGAGAAGTCAATTGCATATTTAAGATAATTAATTGAATCATCTTGTCATACACATCATGTTCGTTATAGATCTTAAAGGGATAGAGTTGTCCTTCAGGATTTAAACCCTTTGATAGGACATCCGATTGGTTTGATCGAGAGGTTGATTAATCGTGTGAAGGGACTCTTATTTAAGCTTAGTACCTTATTGGAATTGTTTGAGTAAGAACCAATCCGTTGAGCTATGTTGGGATTCTTAAATGAATCGATATCATATTCATCTCGAGAGGGAGTCTAAGTGAACTTAGTGTTAGCCCTTAGTCTTAAGCCAATGATTCATATGAATTTGATGCATGTATCCAAGGATTTCCACTTGTTAATTGTTGTTAATCTCACTTTTGCTTAATTTGGTAAACCACATTTCATCCATTTACCTTGTGTGCTTGATTATTGCTTGTTTACTTGCATTGATTATTATTTACTTGTTTGTTTGATCAACAATCCCTTTGATGATTCGTCTCTATAAAATTACAAGAAACGTGAGATCGCTTAAGCACTAGTGCCTACCTCCCTGTGGTTCGATAAATTATTGAATTGGTCATCCCAACTATAAAATGGCTAATCAGAAATGAGCATCACGATGATGAAAATGAGCATCATGATGAAGGAAATATGTATCATGATGAAGAAAATGAGCAACATGATAAAGGAAACGTTCATTAAAATAATGGAAATGAGCATCGTGATGAAAGAAATATGCATCATGATTTAAGAAATTAGCATCATGATGAAAGGATTATGCATCATGATTAATGAAATGAGCATTATGATGAAGGAAATGATTATTAAGATGATGGAAGTAAACATCATTATGAAGGAAATATGCATCGTGATGAAGGAAATGAGCATCATGATGAAGGAAATGACCACAATGACGTAGGAAATGATCAACATGATGAAGTAAATATGTATTATGATGAAGAAAATTAACATTATAGGAAATGAGCATCATGATGAAGAAAACATACATCATTATGAACGAAATATGCATCCTGATGAAGGAAATGGAACCATGATGCAGGAAATAGGTATCATGATGAAGGAAATATGTATCATGATGAAGAAAATCTGCATCATGATGATAGATTTATATATCATGATGATGGATTGAGCATCAAGATGTAGGAAATGAGCTTCATGATGTAGGAAATGAGCATCATGATGAAGGAAATAAGCATCATGATGAAAGAAATGACCATAAAGATGTTGGAAATATGCATCATGATGTAGGAAATGAGCATCATGATGAAGAAAATACACATCATGATGAAGGAAATAAGAATTATGAAAATAGTAATGAGCATCATGATGAACGAAATATGAGTCATGATAAAGGAAACGATTAATAAGATGTTGGAAATGAGCATCGTGATAAAGGAAATATACGTAATGATGCAGGATATGAGCATCATGATGAAGGAAATATACATCATGATCAGTGAGATGAACATCATGATGAACTAAATGAACATCATGATGTAGGAAATGAGCATCATGTTGAAGAAAATAAGCATTATTATGATTATCATGTTGAAGCAAATATGCATCATAATGAAGGAAATGAGCATAATGATGTAGAAAATAGGCATTATGATGAAGGAAACATGCATAATGATGAAGGATATGAGCATCATGATGATAAATTTATGTATCATGATGATGGAAATGAGCATCATGATGAAGGAAAAGAGAATAATGGTGAAGAAAGTATGCATCATGGTAAAGGAAATGAGTACCATGATGAAGGAAGTGAGTACCATGTTGAAGGAAATGAGCATCATGATGAAGGAAATATACATCATGATTAATGAAATGAGCATCATGATGAATTAAATGAACATCATGATGTAGGAAATGAGCATCAAGACGAAGGAAATATGCGTCATGATGAAGGAAATAAGCATCATTATGATGGAAATAATTACCATATTGAAGAAAAAAATGCATCATAATGAAGGAAATGAGCATAATGATAAGGGAAATAGGCATCATGATGTAGGAAACATGCATCATGATGAAGGAAATGAACATCATGATGATAAATTTATGTATCATGATGATGGAAATGAGTATCTTGATGAAGGAAAAGAGAATAATGATGAAGAAAGTATGCATCATGATGAAGGAAATGAGTATCATGATGAAGAAAATGAGTACTATGATGAAGGTAATGAGCATCATGATGAAGTAAATATGCACCATGATGAGAAAAGAGCATCATTTTTTAAGAAATATGCATCATGATGAAGGAAATGAGCAACATGATGAAGGGTATATGCATCATGATGAAAGAAATGAGCATCATGATGAAGGAAATGAGCATCATGATGGTGGAAATAAATATCATGAAGATGGAAGCATCATGAAGAAGGAAATGATCGTCATGATGAAGGAAACTTTCATCATGTTGATGGAAATGAACATCATGATGAAGGAAATATGCCTCATGATGTAGGAAATGAGCATCATGATGAAGGAATGCATCATGATTACTACTACAAAACTGTGAATAGATATCAGTGCATAAATATCAGTGATTTATAAAACTGATATTTATGTACTTGCTAACCGATATCTATTATACCATAGATATCTATGATGAAAGGATTATTCTAATAGATATCGGTGAATCTCGTAGTGATATCTTTTGATGACGTTTAAGTAATAAATAGATATCGATATTGTAATCGATATCTTTTTACTGATATTAATTTATTTAATAATATTTTTAATAAATTAATTTTAAAAAAATTAAAAAAAACAAACACATTTTTTATTTTAAAAAATAAATAAATGGTGTGTTGTGAGTTGTAGCCAAGTATTAAATCGATCCATCATAAATCAAACTCCCAAAATCAAATTCACAAACCCTAGTTCATAAACTTCCCAAATTGCCGGCCTCAAATGCAGAACCCCCCTCACTGCTCCCACTGGCGGTCGTGCTCACTCCTTCCTCCTCCCACCAGACCTCCTTCCCCGCTTGCAAACTGCGCCACCCTTTGTTGAGTATGTCAAGAGGGCCTTGATAATCGCTGGGCTTAAACTCGTTCCCACCAGAGAACCCAGGTCATCCACCACCATCTACCATCGGAGTCACGAACCCATTGCTATTATACAGGAGGTCACGAACACCTAGCGGCCTCTCCTCCGAGCGCCTGTTTCCTTTTCGCCAGAAGCCGCGACGTCGCGCTCGCCACCAGATCTGTCGCCGACTCTGCATTGTTGTTCGTTGCTGAACCACCACCACTGCCACCATCTTTTCTTCTCTCTAAAATAATTCTCTTCGTGTAATAGGTATTACGCCCTCCATTTCTGGATGGTGGTGTAATTCGTGATGTATGTGGTAGAGATATTAGGAACTTAACTTGTGTGTTGTTAATTTCTCTTAACTAGTGTCAGTATCGAAGAAGCCAGCTGAGGAAGGAAAGTTAATTTTTCTTACCATAGGTAAATCATTTTTCTTCAAACTGTACAATTTGATTCAAGATATGTTACACTATTCTGAAAGTGGATAGCTCAACCCTTCCTCTACAAATTTTATCACACCACTGGTGTAGCTTGCTCAAATTGAAACTCTGTATTGCAATTCTTAGGGGGCATATCTCTATATGAAACGGCTGCGCCACTTTTAGATATAATGGGAAAGGTGATATCTCATCTAGTCCTTCTTAACTTCTCTTTCACAAGTGTATCTAATTCTTTGTGTACTTGCTCACAGTTTCTAGTCCAGATTTTACCTTGGAGATGTCGGCAATGGAGCTGCAATGAAATTTGTCGTTAACATGATCATGGAAAGGTTCTCTCTACCCATCCTCCTCCTTGTTTAGGTTCACTTTCTTTGCCTCACTCTTAACTTTTAATCAATTGACAGTATGATGACATCATTTACTAAAGGATTGCTTCTTAGTGAGAAAGTAGGTCTGGATCCAACTGTGCTGGTGGAGATATACATCTTTCCAGAACTATGTATCCCATTAGAACAAACATAGTATTGGTTGTCCAAAAATTTTAGTTTTAGGATTTAAAACAAAAATACGTGTTCAAGCTTCTATGAAATGAATTTATGATCAGTCCAAACTGTGGTGTTTTTATGAAAATGATATATTAATAAATATATACAAATTAAATGAAGGCTACTAGAGGCTTTCTTCTTCATAAGTATGGTATTGATACTTGAGTGAGTAGTTCACAGCAATTACATGATATATTTTTCTGTAAGGGATGAAATTGTAAAAACTTCATTTATATCTATTTTATATAGATCAACAAATGTTTTATTTTGTAATTTTTTTCTGCATTTATTTAGTTGTCTTACATTTATATTTTGCAAGCCATATGCAGAAGTAGGTGGTAGAAGATCTATATCAAGCTGGTTTTATCAGTTATCCTTGTACAGAGACTGATTGCTTCCAAGTGGATACAAATTTGCCTGCATACTCAGCTTGCTCATTCTGTTGATGAAATATAGCTAATTAATGATGTTGAGGTTGCTCTGCATTACTATTATGCTATGAGATTATTCAGCCTTTGTTTATGAAGTAATCTGGTTAACTACGCTTCTCCATTTAATAGAGAGTTCAAGTACTTAATCGATATGCCTGCTAATTTGTGGAAGGCATTAGCTTCTCAATTAATTATTCAAGGTATACATCGTAATAGGAACCTTATGTCAAAATTGATATATGCTTAATCTAGGTGGTAGAAGTAGTTGAGAAATCTATTATCATCATATAGCCTATGAAAATAATCAGGTTTGCCTAGATGAATGAAAATATATTTTAATTAAATCCCAATGGACATGCAGTCTTAATATCTATTTAACTGCATCCTAGCAAACAATGATGTAATCTCTAAATCAATTAATATTCCATTTTCTGATTTAGTTGATCCTATGAATAACATTGTACCATTTGAAAGTGTTGAATACTCTATTTCAGTTTTTTGCGTACTTCACATTGGAAATTCACCATAATTTGTCCAATTTGCATAGATTTTTTGGTTGAGGCCTTTAAGGATTTTTCACAAAACTGTAAGGTAATATTTTTGTATGCCCCACCACTAGAAAACATAATTATATCAAAATCTTGATGACCTCCCTCTTAATAAATAAGTTTATTTGTCATATCTATGTGGCTGAAAATTAATCCAGTGAATTAACTGGGGGTTCTCATTAATATTTTGTGTGCCTTGCACCTATGATTAGCTTAACCAAAGTGTTACAACAAATATTAAATACTCGTACAACAACCAAAGTGTGTGAACTTTGTAATTATTTGATAGCATTCATCTTATACACAAAGTATAAGGAATGATCATAGTTGTTATATTAATTGCAAGATATGTTCTTTCACCATGTTAAAAGGATTTTCTTATTACTGACCATCATTAGAATTGGATTTTTTTGTAGGTCATAATGTAGTAAAGGCCTCTAGCTTTTGTGGATTTTGTTTGCTGCTTTTGTGTATTTTTTTTTTATTTTGCTTTCCTGATAGTTGAGAAAATAATTTCTTGAATTATCTAACATTTTGATGGCCACTTGTTAAGAGTTGAAAATTTTAAGCCCATGCATGAAACAAAGTGGAAATCTCATGCACTGCAGCTTTTGAAAACTATTGGATTAGTGGAATTGCCTTTTGTATCTTCTTGCAATGCATTTTATTTTTAAGTTATATGTGATCACGTCAGTTTTGGAATGATCTTGTAGGAAAGATCAGTTGGCTCAGTGCTTATGAATATAGAAGGAAAAAATTATAAATTAGGAATATATATTATCAATCACTTCTTAATAGTGAAATATGCTATATATTTTTTTGTATAAAATAGTAAGGTTGGAATTATATATAAGTTACATTATTAGGAGATATTATCATCTCTCTTTACTTTCTTGAACCTATTTTATAGAGATTTGGTTTGACTTTTGTTTGGGATATTACAGGGCCAGAATAGAAGTCATTTTGAACCAAGGCTAGTTCTCCCTAGGGGTGGATACCGTACCGTACTGAAAATTTCAACCCATACTGTATCCCATACCAAAATCAACGGTATTAGAAAATTTATACCGATACCGTACCGATAATTTTGGTATACTAAAAGCATATACCGTATTTTTATAAAAATACCATGATACATCCTCATTGAGACTCATTAAGACAAATACAGTATATACCCATTCAAAAAAAAAATGATTCTAAATTTCAATCCAATATTCAGATTCCCAATTATCCAAACTTCTAATAAATTTAAAAGAAGTAAAACAATTTAATCAACAAAATTTTTTTCAAAATAGTAAGAAAATATTTCAAAAAGTACAAAGTGGTAAGAAACATTCTATTTGCTTTGTAATCTTAAAACGAAAATGTGAAAGAATCCAACAAAATAGATAAATGAGGCAATCAGATTGAATAATGTTGTGCCCGTGTTGTAGCAGAAAACATGGAGGAAGAAGAGAGTGAAGAAAACTTAAGCACGAACAGGAAGGCATCGGAAGCTTTTAGGAAGAGAACTAGCAGAGGCTCAGTGGGAAGAGAGAGAAGTATTGGTAAAATGAAAGAGAATGAACGGTGGCGATGTGAAGAGCAAGGCGATGGAGAGAATTGGAAAGGGGGAAGCGGCTGCAGTAAGAAGTAAAGGGTAGGGTTTCTAATGTGTGAAGTCAGCCATCACTTTATTAATATATATATTTCAATTTATTTATGTATCGATATATTAGTAATAGAATGTTACATAGTGAAGAATATTTAATTAATAGTATTATTAATTTATTATATTTATTTAATAAAAAATTAGTTGGGTATACCGAAATTTACCAATATACAGTTTTACCGATATTTTTACGATATTTCGGTACATACCGAAATACCAAAATTTCTTAAAATTACTTATCAATACCATACTGAAAATTTGGGTATGGTATGGTACTGTACCGAAATTTCAGTACACCTAAATTTTCGATAATTTTGTTATTTTTCGATACGGTAAATGTGGTATACAGATATTTCGGTATTTTTATCCATCCCTAGTTCACCCCACACCAAGTGTGACTGAGAGGTAGAGCCTGTAGAGCTAGACTTCTCAAGCTCAACTCTGATAGGAAAGTTTTAGTTTTAATTTCGAAGTAGTATAACTTTTGAGCAGCAAGCTTATAGTTTTATTTGCAAAAGACTTTTGCTTATTACATCTGATATTTTTTGGGTTCTTTTGGTGAGATAGTAAGAGCTAATTGGTGAGAACACCAGTTGGTGTTAATCGCATCCTTCTAAACCTTTCAGATTATAAATTGGCGATGTATGTTTCTCTATTTTGTTAAATTATGATGTCATTCTACCTTGCTCTTCTTTTTCTTTGAACTTGTGATTTTCTTATTGAGCAGTGACGACGTTATTGCTGAGAAATGAGTAGTGATGTTACATCATGCAGCTATTTTTTTATCTTGAAATTTTCATGAAACTGTTTAAGATTTAAAGAATCACTCCCTGCCTTTAAGTGATCTTTGTTTATTCCAGATTGCGCCATTTGTGAGGGGTTGATGGTTGCTTCCCAATTCTGAAGTTCTTTTGAGATTCTGTCATTGCTTATAAAAGATTCTAGTGTTGATTAAAATTGTTAAATATGGACTGTTAGTCTTGTAGAACAGATGATAGAAATATCCACATACAGTAAAAAGGCTTGTTTCCAAACTATGAATCAATATCTGTGAATGGTAACTTACGTAGATGCCAGTTTTACATGTTAACTGTTGAACAACAAGCAGAGCTACGATTTTTTCTTGCTTATGTAGCCCTTTTGGTTTTTATGCCAGTTACCTGGTTGAAATTTAGCAAAAACATGCCATCTATTTCAGTACATCTATATACCATCTAAAAATAAAAATCCCTCCAAATTCCATTATGAACGGCGAGGGGTGGAGAGTGCTAGATCTTTCAGTTTCTTAGTACCTGTAATGAAGACTCATCTAGTCTTATTTGCTCTGACATGCATACATTGAATCTTATGCAACAAGAAAGATTGAGCATGTCAACC